>JAHIAM010003621.1:0-21073 GCA_021605205.1 Aegilops longissima | reverse complement strand
GGGGCAGCGCAGGGTCTCGGACGGCCGGAGCGCCGGGCAGCTTCGTGGGCGAGGAACTTGCCAGCTTCTTGCTTGCCGCCGGGCGCCTCGGGCGGAGCGGGTTCCGCCTCAGGCCGCGTGTTTTGGGGCCAGTGGCGCTTCTTGTGGAGGAGGCGGCCGAGGCGCCTGGAGCTTCATCGCCACACTGGGCGCAAAGTGTGCAGCGAGATGACGGCGCGGGGTGCCTCCTGCAGCGAGGACGAAGCTCGGCGACTGTCGAGCTATTCTTCGAGACGCTGCCGACGGGCGGTAGCGCAGGGAGCTCGCTTGTCGCGATGAGTGCAGCTCGGCCTCCATGGCCGCAAGGGACGCGCGTGGACGGCGAACCAGCGGGGTGAGCGGCGGCGTGGCGGTAAGCCGCCCCGCCATGGACGGGTGTCTGGACGATGCTTGTTGCTCGTTTCGCCGGGCCGGTGGCGGCGCTGACGCCAGCGACGGGAACGACATTTAGGGCGCCTACGACGGAGCTGTCTGGGAGACATGGGAGGCGTAGGGCGGCTCGGGCTGGCGCTGGCCGACGGGCGCCGATATGATTGCGGTGGTCGAGGAAGAACGAGGCGACGTAAAGTAAATTCGCAAGACTTTACCGGGCGCGCTAAATGTCGGATTTCGGTTCCGCACCCTTGAGGTTCAACACCGGGTGCACGCGAGATCCAACCTCGGCCGCCTCGCACCTCACCGAATCGCCGACCTAAACTACTAAACGGAACAGCACAAGAGACACGAGATTTATATCGTTCAAAGCCACCATTGTGGTGTAATACCCTACCCAAAGGTGTGGTGTGGTGGATTGCCTCTGGGCTGATGAGGAACACATACAAGGAAGAACAGCCTCGTGAGGGTCTCGTTTGGCGGGAAGTGGCGAACTGCTAGGTGGTGTTCACTTGCTCTAGCTACTGGTTTCTTGATGAGGATTCCGATCCGGATCGCCTTCCGCCTCTAGGGGTGGCTACTCCTATTCATAGGCGAAGGTACGGGCCTCTTCCCAAATATTGAGCGGAAGGGCGCCAACAATTGGCCATTTTGAAGGGGAACAAGGGTACACTTATCCCGACTAAAGTTGGTCCGCCGCCAAAGGCTCGTGATGACGCCTGCTTGGGCTCCACGATGACTTCTTCCACCGCTGGGCTGGTCTTTGGTCTTGTTGCACCAAACGGATGCCTTTGCTTGATGCTCTTGCCTGTGCTTGCTCCCTTTGCACCAAAGAGGAAAGGCAGACACTGCACGGGCTGGCGCCCGACTGGCGCCCTTGGTCGTCATGGCTTGCATCATGGGCACCTCGCGAGGTACCCTGCCTTGAACTCTCCGCCTCCTCATGAGCTAGCCTCGACGAGGCCGGCTCGAGGAAGCCTTGTCGTCCGCCTCATGAGGCTTGGCCTCGCGAGGGTCTTGAGCTTGTGTTGATGAAGATGGGCCATGCCGGGCCTCCTTCGAGCCACGCCGCAGCCGCAGTGCAAGTCTGGGACCCCTGCCTGTAACGCCGACAGATAGGGCGAGAGCTGGTCGCTGTTCGAGAGGTTTTCGAGTCCCTAAGGACTTATGCCGCTTAGAGCGAGGAGTCGGCTTTGTCCGCCTAGGCATGGATAGCGCCTCAACTCGGTCTTCAATACTAGGGGTCACGACATTTAAAATTATAGAATTCTATGGCTAAGTGAGAGTGTTCAAGCATTATAGTCCCATTGCCTTGTTCGTTGTGTTGAGCGCCTCAAGGACCCAATAATGGGAAAAGAGCGCCAAGTTTATCCCAAACACCCCAAAGACTGTGGCATGGGGGTGGTTTACTACTCGCCATCTCTCAAATTTAATAAACGGACGCACGTAAGGTAATATTTTAAATTCAAAAGCGCTTGTTTAGCGATATGAACAAGTTTTCAGCATACAGATCACAAATGCGAAGTTTACTCAAAATTACATCTTTGGAGCACTCATCCGCTATACGGTGGGCACCTTTCAGTGACACCTCATAATGCATCTCGGCTTATGGTGTTCCTCGCCTGGTGGTGGTCCATCCGTCACAAGCTTCTCAAGATCCATCTTGCCCCAAAGGCACCTTAGGATCGAAAGGTTCTTCACGGCACCTTCGATGCATACGAGCGCTTGATGACTTCAAGCCTTGGACAGACATCCACCACCGCCTTTACCAGCCCGGTAGCTCCTGTGCATGGCTTCCCTGTGCCACACCGGACCACGAGATTCCTTCATGGCCTGTTCGCCACCTTATGGAGCTCGACTCAGCTGTTTCACCTGGTCGCCAAGGGCACTGGTGTCCGCCTCAAGATATCGAGACCGTAACACCTTCTCCGCCGAGCCCCTCTTGGCTCGGTAGAATGCGGCAGCGCCGGACACACCGGGAAGATCCGCGAATGCTCCCCGAGAGCTTGCACTCGGTAAGTAATAAGTAATTCACTTTCACGTGCTTGCTTTGCATAAAGAATGCCTTACCCGCCGCTATCTTCTTCATCGCCTCAATTTCGGAGGGCTTTTTGGCCTTCGCCTTAGCAGATTTGGCGCCTCAAAGGCCGAGGCAAGCCTCGACTCGAGTCTTTGAGTCAAGCTCCAACCTCTTGTGCTTTTCCACGAGATCCCGGAGCTCTTGCCGCACCTCCACCACTCGCCTCCTCGCTTCGCCGGGCGCGCCTCCACGCCCGCATTGTTTTCGGCCTTGGACAGCGCTTCCTTCAGGGTCGCCACCTTGTTCGTGGCCCCTGCAATACCCACATTGGTCCTATCTTTTTTTGCAACCACATCTTTTTTATATACTTACGTAAGGTATTACTTACCTTCCTTGTCCTCGAGCTGCTTGGCAAGGCCGAGCTCGCTCGGACCGCCGAGGCTCGCTTCAATGCATTGACCACCGCAGTCAAGGCGGCAGAGGTCAGCAAAGACAGCCTCGCATTCCCATATTGACACATTTATGTTAGACTCCGTGTATATCTTTTGATCCTCGCCTCGCCTTTTTTCTTTCCTAACACCAAACTGAGCATCAGGGCTACCGCCTATGAGGTAATATTTTACATATCTTAAATACATACCTCAAAGCCTGTTAGAAGGCTAGCACAGCCGATCAGCCCGCTTTGGCGGATCGAATCTTTCGATCACCGCGACTCATAATAGTGCGGTGTTCCTCATCGATGGAGGCGCCGCTACACCTCCAAAGCAGATTATCCAAGGCCTCCGTTGGACGAAGGTCACCGCGCCATAGTCTTTCCCTTCTAGTAGGGGCTGCTCGTTGGATGCCGGAACCGCTGAAGGTTCCGGTGGTGTCCGCCTAGGGCCGACTTAGAGCCCTTTGGGGTTTTATCCTTTGCGCTCGAACTGCAGGTTGCCTTGCGGCGCCAGACCACCTCCTCCTGGCTCGCCCCCTTCGGGACGCCACTCGCATCATCCGCAGCGCGAGGAGATGAGGCGGCCGAATGAAGTGTTGTTCACATCCGACGAACCTCAGTGGAACCGCCGACGGCTGCCAAGCCCGGCCTTGGGCGGACTGCATGATTATATTCGCGCCGAAGGTACTGCAATGAAAAAGCGCCATGAGTTACTCTCGTATCCGGATACTTACGATTTCGCCAGGGCTTGGCCCCGGTGGTCACTTTCCCGCCGCCGCATTGGTGGAATAGTCCCGAGGGAGGGTCCTTCCTTCTGATTCCCCGCCCCCAAGTCGGGTGGCTTCTTTCTTCTCTCCCCACTGGGAGAGACTCTCTTCCTCCTCCTTGTCTTCGCGGAGGAGTCTGCTCGAGTCATCGGACGATGAGTCCGACATTACTCGGCGCCGAACTCTTCGAAGTTCCCGTGGCCTTCTTCTCCGCACCACGTAGGTGCCAAGCCAGCAGCCCTGCCAAGTGGGCGCCCGCTGGTCTTTCGGCAAGGGAGCCGGACAGCCAATCTGCCCGGACGCCCTCTACCAATCTCACAAAGGTAAGGAGTTTAGATCCCGTGATAGAGTGAAACTACGAAACAAGTGTCCCGTGAAGGGCAAAATAGCTACCGCTATTGGCTTGATGCTCGCGCTGAATCCGCGATCTTGGGTAGCCGGCGCGGAGCCTCAACGCCTTGAACAAAGACCTTCCGTGAATCTTCGTATGTAGTGTCAAGAGCCCGCTTAGGGTTTGGTGCTGTGCCGGATCAAACTCCCACAAACCGAAAGCACGTTGTTGGCACGGGAGGATCCGGCGGATGAGCATGACTCGACTACGCTGACAAGCTTGAGCTTTTTGTTCACCAAGTTTTGGACACAGTTTTGAGTCCGCCAGCTTCTTCCGACTTACCCCATGACAGGCCCGCCTCTTTCCAGGAGGTGAGCCTTGTAGGAAGCCGATCAGAATTGGGGCCGCTGCCCATTTAGGGTCACGCTGCTCGGTGATGTAGAACCACCCCGATTGTTACCTTTATGGTCTCCACGGCGAGCCCTCGAGCCATGTAATGTTGGGCATCTTTCCCACCATGGCGCCTCACTCCGCTTGGCGGCCTCCCACTACCTTCGCTTGACATTGAAGGTCTTCACCATAAGTCGGGCGGGGCTGGATGCAGGAAGGTCGCACACCCACGATGAACGCCGAGATGTTGAGGATGATGTTCGGGGCCGATCGTGGAAATCCAGGCCGAGTAGAACATGAGCCCCGGACAAATGGGTGAAGTGGAAAACCTAGTCCGCGGAGGAAGTGGGTGAGGAACACCACCTCTCATGGGGACTGGGTGGGATGAGCTGCCCTTGTCGGGAGCTGGTGCGCAATGTCATTGGACAAGTATCCGCCTTCTCAGCCTTTTTTGATGTGCCCTCCATGACGGAGGAGGCCATCCACTTGCCTCCCGCCCGGACATGACTGGAAAACGTTGAGGCGGATGTGCGGACTTGGGCAATCGGAGCTCGAAAGGCGAAATGGATAAGCAAAGGAGGAAGAAGACGAGATGGAAAAGGTGGATTCTATCCCCTTATATGGGCGGATTTAAACTATGCGCCTCACCAGCCCGGCAAAACTCGCTTATCTTCCAAGCGCCAGAGATTAATGGCATGGTTGGGTTACCACGCCAGATTGATGAGAATCCCGAATAAAGGGACATGATCTCGCTCAACAAGACATGCTAAGGAAGCCGCTAAGGCGCCGAGGTGGGATAGTAAAACGATTCAATAAAGGCTTTTCCGTGGTGTGATGTCACGCGGAATACGCCAAGAGTTGAATTTGTGTAAATATTATTCTCTCTACGGTGGTATGTGGAAGTTATTTTGCAGAGCCGACACTATCCTTGTGTTCAAAATCTACTATGAAGTATTCGGAGGAGGAACCTCCTTGCAATGTCAAGACAATCATGCGGCCGGACTCGCTCGCCATTGAAGCCTGGTTCAGGGCTACCGAGGAGTCCTGATTAGGGGTGTCCGGATGGCCGGACTATGACCTTTGGCCGACTCGGACTATGAAGATACAAGATTGAAGACTTCGTCCCGTGTCCGGATGGGACTTTCCTTGGCGTGGAAGGCAAGCTTGGTAATACGGATATGTAGATCTCCTCCCATTGTAACCGACTCTGTGTAACCCTAGCTCTCTCCGATGTCTATATAAACCAGAGGGTTTTAGTCCGTAGGACGAACAACAATCATACCATAGGCTAGCTTCTAGGGTTTAGCCTCTCTAATCTCGTGGTAGATCTACTCTTGTACTACCCATATCATCAATATCAATCAAGGAGGAGTAGGGTTTTACCTCCATCGAGAGGGCCCAACCTGGGTAAAAACATCGTGTCCCTTGTCTCCTGTTACCATCCGCCTAGACGCGACAGCTTGGGGACCCCTACTCGAGATCCGCCGTTTTGACAATCGACAGTGGAGGGAGGGTTATATCAAGAGCATGTAAAGTAGAAAGACACCTCGGAGAGAGTGTGTGAGCATGTGAGAGACCACCGATGGAGAGTGAAACTACACGTAAAAGACTGTTGTACACATTGATTAAAGATATAAATTGTATACAAATATTAGGATGGGATCATGATATTTGCAATTCGTGATAAGGAACGGTCATTGATCCATCGACATCTAGATTCTATCGAATTTGAGCACGCCTATGTTATTATTCGGCACAATTGATCCACATAGTTTGTATTTTGAACTCTGCATAATGTATCGCTTAGCAATCGAATATAAACGTGAGTATAGTTCATCAACCGTCGCGCTTGGGAAGCAAGCGATTTCAACGGGCAAGTGGGGAGGCGACCGCTGTCGCCTATAAAGGGATAAGATTTCCCATTTTACCCATGCCTTCTTATTCCTTGCTCACTTGCCCCTCGAGCTCCAAAGGCTCAAAAGTCTTCTCCGCACAGCTAAACATGTCTGGAGCAGGAGGCAAGTGGGTGGCTTCCACCGTCAAGGAGAAGCATATAGCAAATCTTTGGGCGGCCGGATACTTGGCCGCAGACATAGCGCACTGGCTACCGGATGATGGGCAGGTCATCCCGACCCCTGGACCCCATGAGAGGGTCGCGTTCATCGCCAACTTCGTCCGTGGACTGGGGTTTCCACTTCACCCCTTCGTCCGCGGGCTCATGTTCTACTACGGGCTAGATTTCCACGATCTAGCCCCGTATTTCATCCTCAACATCTCGGTCTTCATCATCAGATGCGAGGCTTTCTCCGCATCCGCCTCACTTCGCCTGTGGCTGCAAACCTTCTCGGTGAAGTCAAGATTGTACGTACAACAATCGGAATGCGGAGGGGCCATGGTGGGCAAGATTCCTAACGCCACTCGGCTGGACGGCCTTTGTGGAGACCGTAAAAGGGTGGCAATTGAGGTGGTTCTACATCACCGAGCCGCTGGGCGCCATTGGGCGGCGCCCCGAAGTTCCAACCCGAGCCCCATGCGGCTCACCTCCGGAAAAAGAAGGGCCTGACTTGGGGCGTAACCCACAGAGCTGACCGACTCCAAACCTGCATCAAGAGCATGAAGGACAAGAACATCAAGCTTGTCAACGGATCCGTGTCATGCTCGCTCACCGGATTCTCGCCGTGCCAAAGGCGGCAGAATAATCTCGGGAGTTCGCCCCGACCAACACCGACGCCTCAGAGGATCTATGGCATGAAGCACGAAGACGCATGGAAGGAGATGTTTAAGGCCTCCAAAGTACCTCCTCCCACATCCGAGGACCGCGGACTTCATGCAGCACGGCCCCCGAGTCCGGTGAGTTTTGGGACCACCACCGGGTTTAGTTTTTTCTCAATACATTCAAGGGGTAGTTTTAAGTATTTATACATATTTGCCTCAGGATTATGTGAAGAGAGCGGAGCGAATTGACTGTCCGCCTCAGCTGCCAGAAGATCCAGCTGATGCTCTCCTGACGGAGATAGCAATCTCGCACCGCATAAGGTGCTCAGAACGCCTCGATGCGGCTATATCTCCCACGGTCGGGCACGACTTAGAGGCATAACCGCATTGAAAGCAATGTCGCAAGTGAGGTAATCTTCACACAACCCATGTAATACACAAGGGAAAGAGATACATAGTTGGCTTACAATCGCCACTTCACACAATACATGAGTAAAGCATTACATCATACAGATACAATCAAGGTCCGACTACGGAACCAAAATAAAAGAAGACTACCCCAAATGCTACATGATCCCCGATCGTCCCAACTGGCTCCACTACTGATCAACTAAAACGAAACAACACAATGAACAAGATCTTCATCGAGCTCCTCCTTGAGCTCGGTGGCCACCGCACGGTTTCATCGGCACCGCAAACTGGTTTTGAAGTATCGTGAGTCACGGGACTCAGCAATCTCACACCCGCGAGATCAAGACTATTTAAGCTTATGGGTAGGAGAAGGTAGTGAGATGGAGCTGCAGCAAGCGACTAGCATATCTGGTGTCTAACATACGCAAATGAGAGCGAGAAGAGAAGGCAAAAGCACGATCGAACAACTATGATCAAGAAGTGATCCTAGAACAACCCACGCCAAGCATAACTCCAACACTGTGTTCACTTCCCGGACTCGCCGAGAAGAGACCATCACGGCTACACACGCGTTGATTTATTTTAATTAAGATCAACTTCGGTTTTCTACAACCGACATTAACAAATTCCCATCTGCCTCATAACCGCGGGCATGGCTTTCGAAGATAATACCCTCGCAGGGTGTCCCAACTTAGCCCATTATAAGCTCTCACGGTCAACGAAGGATATTCCTTCTACCGGAAGACCCGATCGACTAGGAATCCCGCTTACAAGACATTTCGACGATGGTAAAACAAGACCAGCAAAGCCACCCGAATGTGCCGACAAATCCCGATAGGAGCTGCACATATCTCGCTCGTGGCACACCGGATGGGCCGACGTCGGTTGGCATAGACCCCGATTGCCTGGGGGCGCCGGACATCGCTTCAGTTGGGCCAAGCACTCAAGGAGCACCGTCCGAGGGTTAAAATAAAGATGACCCTTGACTCGCAGAACCCAAAGGAAAAAGGCTTAGGTGGCAAATGGTAAAACCAAGGTTGGGCCTTGCCGGAGGAGTCTTATTCAAAGCGAACTGTCAAGGGGGTCCCATAAATCACCCAACCGTAAGGAACGCAAAATCAAGGAACATAACACCGTATGACGGAAACTAGGCAGCAAGAGGAACAAAACACTGCATAAGGCCGAGCCTTCCACCCTTTACCAAGTATATAGATGCATTAATTAAATAAGATATATTGTGATATCCCAACAAGTAAACATGTTCCAACAAGGAACAACATCTCCATGTTCCAACAAGGAACAAACTTCATCTTCACCGCAACTAACAACGCTATAAGAGGGGCTGAGCAAAGCGGTAACATAGCCAAACAACGGTTTGCTAGGAAAGGATGGTTAGGGGCTTGACATGGCAATATGGGAGGCATGATAAGCAAGTGATAGGCCTCGTAGCATAGGCATAGCAAAAGAGTGAGCAACTAGCAAGCAAATATAGAAGTGATTTCGAGGGTATGGTCATCTTGCCTGAAATCCCGCAAGGAAGAAGAACGAGTCCATGAAGAAGACAAAAGGATGTAGACGAACGAATCCTCACAATTCCGGAACGAAACCGAAGCTAAGCGAGAAGCAAACCGGAAAGAAGCAAACAACATGGTAAACAACCATCACATAAACATGGCATGACGCACAACCAAGTATGATGCATGTCCGGTTTAAATAGCATGGCATGGCAATATGCACAAAAAAACTACAAGTTAAATGGAGTTGCATATTGACGAAACACCACATCAATTATTTAGTTCTCTCTCGGTTTATGTACCCAACAACATTAACTGTGGTTAAGCATGGCAAAAGGTGAAGCATAATTAAACTACCTATTTAGGCAATTTTAAATGAGGCTGGAACAACTAACAACAATTCCGGAAAATCCCCATAGTTATTTAGCAATTTAATGGAAACAACAAATATAAACATTTTAAATGTTGTAATTATGATGCGGATGACATGTGCAAGTTTTAAGCAATTTTATGAAAATGTTGACATGAGCATTTTATGAAGCATTTGTCACCATGGCGGAACAAAAAGGGTGCCACGACAGCGAATCCGAAAATGATGCCACGGCAACATATCGATGATCCGGCTAACTCGCCGAGATGCCGTGCAAAGGAAAGTGTGGATGTTCGTAACATGCAAAGATGGTGGGTGATCCCGATACCGGTTCCTATGGGTCGACGGCATGGCAACCGAGGAGGAACGCGCAAGGAACAACTCGGACATGGTTGGAACATGGGTATCTCATACAACATGCATTCGTTCACGGGCGTCATCTCGGGGTTATACCTTCGAAGCGTGCATTTCGGAGCGGGTCGAGTTCAACAAAGGAAGTAGTGGTACACGGGTCGTAGTGGAAGTAGTCATTCTCGCGGCGGTAGTGGAAGTAGTGGTACACCACGATGGTAGTGGAAGTAGTGGTTCACGTCAGAGATGAAGTGGTTGTTCATGATCCATAGATGTTCGGGTCACCACAAGGAACTTGTCAAACCAGGGTCTCGGCCGCCAGATAGGTACTTGGTGAAATCCACGGTGTCGAGAGTTGTACATGGTCTTCACGCTGTAGTCCGACTTGGCGATTCCAAAACGCTCATCGGTAGTGGAACTTGGCGGTCTCCACGGTCGCCGTGGTACTTGTCGAAAGAAATCCACCGAGGCGGTCTTGTGTCCCTCGGATTCAAGGGCCTTGGCAACGCATAAAGGCAGCATCACGAGCATTCTTGGCGCAGGGGCTACAAGTGAGAGGCCATGTCACAGGCGAAGCAAAGACCAGCATGAGTCATTGACACAGAGGTGCTGCCGGGCCGATGGTGGTGGAGCAGGGAAGTCAACGCGGCTCACAAGGTGGCCTCTGGGGTGGAGGTCAACTCCGACAGGGACGGGCCAAGGCAGCGAGGCCAGCCGGATCTCGACGGGGTTGAGGAGGAGGCGCCTCGCGGTTGAAGATGAACGGCACGGCGCTGCACTCTAGGAAGTAGCAGGCGGGGGACGGCAGGGCGCCCCGCAGCTGTGAGGCTTGGCGCCAGCAGTGGGAGGTCCGGGCGCCGAACCACGGGCGATGGAGAGGATCCAGCCGGAAGAGCTCGGGACGGCGCGATGATGGGGTCGCTGAGCGGCGCAACAGCTCGGGCTGATCTCGGCGTTGGAGGCCGGGACTTGGCCGGGCAGCAGGCCATGAGGAGCAGGAGAAGGGAGGCGCTGGGCAGGAGGGAGCAAGGCGCAGAGGCAAGAAGGCGCGGGCGGCTATGGCCTCGACGAGGGGTCGGGTGCGAGGCTCGCCTCTCTCTTTCTCTGTGGGAGGCAGCGAGGGAGGAGACGAGAGGAGATGGGGATCGGGCGAAGGGTGTGGCGGGCGCAGGAGGAGAACGAAGGAGAGATGGGGATCGAGCGATGGTCGGACTAGGGTTACGAGGGGTGCGGCAGCTGGGCCTTGGGCCATCTCGGTGAAGAGGGAAAGGCCAGAGGAGTTGGGTTGGCTGATCTCTCCCCCCTCACACACATGACATGTAAGAGAGAAAAAACAAAGAAAGAAAAGGAAAGAAAGAAAAGGTTAGAGAAGGACTGGCATGGGGATTATTTTCCTGACTCATAAAATGAGCTTGATCCAAGAAAATAGAAGTGAGCGTGTGTGAAGACTGGATTCAACTCGCTGAAATTAAATTCAAATGAGTTTTAATAAGAAGTGGGTATTTGAAAGGTCCAAAATGTTGAGATTTTTGTGGAGCTCCTAAGATGATGAAAGAATAAATGGCAAAGTTGCAGATCAAGAATTAAGACAACAAAGGCATTAGGATATTTTGTAAGTGTGTTTATGTAAATCCAAATAATTGAATATTTACTATAGCTCTCTAAATATCGAGAGGATATGTTTTAAAGAGAATCACCAGTGAATTCCTCGATTTAAATGGATCAAAGATCCATGCCATTTATTTAGTTGAGTTGTAAAAGATTTATGAGATGATGGCATGATGACATGATGCAATGCAAAAATAAAAGGGCAGGCACAAATGAATCATACGGCTAAACCCGAATATATGGAAGTCTTCGAGCATCGGTCTCGATGCTACAACACTCCACCACTACAAGAGGATCTCGCCCCAGATCTAGGATGGCGCCGGAGAGAAGCGGAAGAGAAAGAGGTAAGACAAAGTTGCTTCTTTGACAAACGAGTGAAACCAATGAACCTCGAGAGGTTGAAAACTTGAAAGAATAACACAATAGAGTTGAACGAAATTGAGAGCATTCCAAAGAGAAAATAGAAACAAGGAACACCATGTGAACCTTGGGGGTTGCAAAGCTATGAATGACGAGTACAATGGACAAGAAGGAATTGGAACCACTGTTGAAACGAGATAAGAATGAATAAGAATGATATAATTTTGGCAGCACTGATCTGAAATGGAAGGAATTGAACATGAACTTGAGAAGATGGGATGATACTTGATGAAATCAACAACACACCGCCTCCAAACTATTGAAAGAATGGCACAAGGTAAGAAAGATTTCAGACAGCTCTCCGTTGAGGAAGCAAGCAAAACTTGATAAGATGAGAGAACTCGAATGAAAACATGACGCTCCGGCTAAACGGAGAAGCAAGGAGAAGAACATGATCTTGACAAAACAAGATGATGGGTCAAAGAGAGCAACATCACAATGCCTCCGGAAGAAATGAAAGAATGGAATGGAATGGACGAAGGGAAACAAGATCTTGAAAGAGCACGCTTACAATAAATGCTAGAACGGAGTTGTTGGATTATCAACAACGAAAGGAACAAGCTTGTTGTGGGCTTATGGAACACATCTCAAAATTATGAGGTGACTACCCGCCACTAACGGAAACAGTTGATTGGATTAAGATCAACAAGAAGATGAAAACATTTTTCATTGAGAGGATAGGAGGAAAACTTGGATCATTGATAAGCACCATAATAGCAACATTCCTTAGGGAAGGCTTTAAGTGAAATCTATACCAAGATAACACCAACGAATAAATTGTTGGGTTGAAAAGATCTCGTGAACGAAGAGAAATGATGGATTTAAATATCTCATTCCCTGACAACTTGTGAATCAAGAAACACGAAGGAAATTGTCAAGAATGACATAACACCACCTCAAAAGATAATGATAGAAAGAATTGCACTTTGGAATGCAAGATGAAGAATGCTTGATCTCTCAAGACAAAACATGTGTTGAACACCATGTTTATCTTAGAGTATAGCTCATGGATCTTAACTTCGAGAGAAATCTTGAAGAACAATTGAAGAATGAAAGGAATCCTTGACGAACCACCATGTAGAGCCTCCATGAAGAACTCCGTAAATAAAAGGATGATAAAAGGAAGAGAAGTTGACAACACAAGGTGAAGCCTTGCAGTGATAAGATGAAGCTTTTAAATGATATAACCGAGAAAACTTGGAACTCCGGAAAGAAAGATGAACAAATGAAATCGAGAATTTTGATGAACCTCCGGAATAAGGAATTGAACTTACTCGACGAAACAAGAATAAGAATTACATTATGCTGATGCTTCACCAATTAAATTGATGGCAAGCAATGGATTTGGCATACTACTTATTCTCATTGAAAATGATTACAGATAGAGATATAGCGCAAACTTGAGAAGGTATTGATGGAACAACCGTGGATTTGGAAACAACAAATGAATTGATATGATAATGAAGGAAGTGAAATCTTGAACTAACCAATCGTAAGAATTGAGAATGAACGAGCAAAGGCACAATTCACCAGGAAGAATTGGAAAACGAATGAAGATATTTGAGGGGATTTAGATACAAGTGAACGAATAGATGACGAGCTGATTGGAGAATACTTGAATGATGCACCGATAAGATTTGGGGAACAAGAGCTGAAAGCTGAAATGAATAATTCTGAGATGATGGGCTTAGAAGAATCAAACTGAAAAGACTCCTGAATTGCTCCGGATGGGTGAAAAGAATTCTCACAATCGAAAACAACTATGAGAGGGCGGCATCAAACTAGAACCATGAATCTTGAAGAGAATGGAGCAAGATCTAAGAGAAACTCTTCTTCGGTCTTCAAATCCAAGAATGACGATGAGAAACACCACCATGAATTGTTGAGGCACTCCGGAATGAAAATTGGAAAGGTTGAACAAACGATGAAAAGAATTTGAAAGATCTTGGAGAAAGCCATGACTGATGAAAGCCCATTCTTACGCCAAACTTAGAAAAGAATTTTAGAAGCTCCGGAAAATTAGAAGAGTCGTAAGATCCTAGGAAAAGACATGTGGGTTAGGGCCCACTCGAAAGAAACATCGTTGAAGGGTTGCTTGAAATAACGATTGCACCGTAGAATTAAATGGCTTGAATGAGATAACAACCTCAAATAGCTTGAACGGATTAAGAATGGAAACACGAATCTTCCGAGATATCTTCAACACTCCGTAACAATTGAATAACAAGAAGTGAAAGATTATGAGGTGCACCAGTATGGGAAAACATTTGAAACGGGGAAAAGGATATGATCGACAAAGCTTGAATTGAATCCACCGGAGAAGAAAAGAACGAAGAATAATAAACTCGAAGCTTCCTTTAGCATCTTCATGAGAATCACCGGATAAGAGCATTGAGGAAAAGAATGAAGAGACTTCACATGAATAAAATGGATACTTGGTTAAGACATCTGATTCCTTGAAGAAAAGGGTGGGAGGGCGGGAAAACAAAGGCAACTTGGGCAGATGGAACGAACACCATGAATTGTTGAAATGATAGGATCCACTTGAAGAGGAGCACGCTGGTTGAAAAGGATTGACATGACAAGCTCGGTGATCAAGAAGGATTAGTATTCACATAGAAATATGGGAACACCGTTTAGGAAAAGGTATGGAATCCACATTTGACTTCGAAGCAACTCGAATACCACAACTTAAAACAAAACGAAGGAGTGGCTTGTAGAATAGGCCGAAACAAATATATGATAGATCCCATATCGTATCATGTGTGTTGGAAAGATATCCTACGAGATACTTGAATTCCACTTATAAACTCCCAAACTTTCTCGTTATGCAATCAGTGTTGGGGATACAGGGACACAAAATATATCACCCAAACTAACAATACCTAGATCCAATTGTATCCATCCTTCAACACATAACCAAGAAAACTCCGAAATCGCTTACCTCAACCTTCAAAAGCATCCGTTATACGAAGTTATGGCAATACTCGAGCTCGCCCCAAGATCGGGTTATCGAGGTTATCTCACCAACAACTGCATAAAAGAGATTTTCGATGTCGGCAAAGCTCGTATTCCGTAATCAGCAACGATAAAATTGTGACAACAACACCGGAGCTCAACTCCCGGACACCGCCACAACCCCTAAATGTCGAGGCACCAAGAACAATGTTCTCGCCACAAAACCATCGAACGATTCCAAGATACCCGCGTGATCCTAAAAAAATTAGTGAAATTTGAGGAGAGGAGAGTCAAAACTTCTACGCCAGAGACCTCACCAGAGCGACGAAGGACCGAGGAGTAAAAATAATCCTACTCCCGATATATAATCCTAAGACTCAAAACATTTTTTTCTAGACTCAACAAAGTCAGCGATTCAATCAAGCAGGGGCCCTAAGTCGGTATGGCTCGACATTAACTTGTAACGCCTCGATGCGGCTATATCTCCCACGTGTCGGGCACGACTTAGAGGCATAACCGCATTGAAAGCAATGTCGCAAGTGATGTAATCTTCACACAACCCATGTAATACATAAGGAAAGAGATACATAGTTGGCTTACAATCGCCACTTCACACAATACATGAGTAAAGCATTACATCATACAGATACAATCAAGGTCCGACTACGGAACCAAAATAAAAGAAGACTACCCCAAATGCTACACAGATCCCCGATCTTCCCAACTGGCTCCACTATCGATCAACTCAAACGAAACAACACAATGAACAAGATCTTCATCGAGCTCCTCCTTGAGCTCGGTAGGCCACCGCACGGTTTCATCGGCACCGCAAACTGGTTTTGAAGTATCTCGTGAGTCACGGGACTCAGCAATCTCACACCCGCGAGATCAAGACTATTTAAGCTTATGGGTAGGAGAAGGTAGTGAGATGGAGCTGCAGCAAGTTTACTAGCATATCCGGTGTCTAACATACGCAAATGAGAGCGAGAAGAGAAGGCAAAAGCACGGTCGAACAACTATGATCAAGAAGTGATCCTAGAACAACCTACGCCAAGCATAACTCCAACATCAGTTCACTTCCTGACCACCGAGAAGAGACCATAACGGTTACACACGTTGATGTATTTTAATTAAGATCAACTTCGGTTTTCTACAACCGACATTAACAAATTCCCATCTGCCTCATAACCGCGGGCACGGCTTTCAAAGATAATACCCTCGCAGGATGTCCCAACTTAGCCCATTATAAGCTCTCACGGTCAACGAAGGATATTCCTTCTACCGGAAGACCCGATCGACTCGAATCACGGTTTACAAGACATTTCGATGATGGTAAAACAAGACCAGCAAAGCCACCCGAATGTGCCGACAACCCGATAGGAGCTGCACATATCTCGCTCGTGGCACACCGGATGGGCCAGACGTCGGTTGGTATAGACCCGGATTGCCTCAGGGGTGCCGGACATCGCCTCAGTTGGGCCAAGCACTGAAGGAGCACCGTCCGGGGTTAAATAAAGATGACCCTTGAGTCTCAGAGAACCCAAAGGAAAAAGGCTTAGGTGGCAAATGGTAAAACCAAGGTTGGGCCTTGCTGGAGGAGTCTTATTCAAAGCGAACTGTCAAGGGGGTCCCATAAATCACCCAACGTGTAAGGAACGCAAAATCAAGGAACATAACACCGTATGACGGAAACTAGGGCAGCAAGAGTGGAACAAAACACTGCATAAGGCCGAGCCTTCCACCCTTTACCAAGTATATAGATGCATTAATTAAATAAGATATATTGTGATATCCCAACAAGTAAACATGTTCCAACAAGGAACAACATCTCCATGTTCCAACAAGGAACAAACTTCATCTTCACCGCAACTAACAACGCTATAAGAGGGGCTGAGCAAAGCGGTAACATAGCCAAACAACGGTTTGCTAGGAAAGGATGGTTAGGGCTTGACATGGCAATATGGGAGGCATGATAAGCAAGTGATAGGCCTCAGAGCATAGGCATAGCAAAAGAGCGAGCAACTAGCAAGCAAAGATAGAAGTGGTTTCGAGGGTATGGTCATCTTGCCTCAAATCCCGCAAGGAAGAAGAACGAGTCCATGAAGAAGACAAAAGGATGTAGATTTAACGAATCCTCACAACTCCGAACGAAACCGGCTAAGCGAGAAGCAAACCGAAAGAAGCAAACAACATGGTAAACAACCATCACATAAACATGGCATGACGCACAACCAAGTATGATGCATGTCCGTTTAAATAGCATGGCATGGCAATATGCACAAAAAACTACAAGTTAATGGAGCCCAATATGCAATGAGTTGCATATTGACGAAACACCACATCAATTATTTAGTTCTCTCGGTTTATGTACCCAACAACATTAACTTTGGTTAACATGGCAAAGGTGAAGCATAATTAAACTACCTATTTAGGCAAGTTTAAATGAGGCCGAACAACTAACAAAAATTCAAAAATCCCCATAGTTATTTAGCAATTTAATGGAAACAACAAATATAAACATTTTAGATGTTGTAATTATGATGCGATGACATGTGCAAGTTTTAAGCAATTTTATGAAAATGTTGACATGAGCATGTTATGAAGCATTTGTCACCATGGCGGAACAAAAGGGTGCCACGACGGCGAATCCGAAATGATGCCACGGCAACATATCGATGATCCGGCTAACTCGCCGAGATGCCGTGCAAAGGAAAGTGTGGATGTGCGTAACATGCAACAGATGGTGGGTGATCCTGATACCGGTTCCTATGGGTCGACGGCATGGCAACCGAGGAGGAACGCGCAAGGAACAACTCGACACGGTTTGAACATGAGTATCTCATACAACATGCATTCGCTCACGGGCGCATCTCGGGTTATACCTTCAAGCGCGCATTTCGAGCGGTCGAGTTCAACGGGAAGTAGTGGTACACGGGTCGAGGGAAGTAGTCATTCTCGCGCGTAGTGGAAGTAGTGGTACACGGCGCACGGTAGTGGAAGTAGTGGTTCACGCTTTCATAGATGAAGTAGTTGTTCATCATCCGTAGATGTTCGAGGTCACCACAAGGAACTTGTCCAAACCAGGGTCTCGCGCCGCCGGTATAGGTACTTGGTGAAATCCACGGTGTCGTGAGTTGTACATGGTCTTCACGCTGTAGTCGACTTGGCGATTCCAAAACGCTCATCGGTAGTGGAACTTGGCGGTCTCGACGGTCGCCGTGGTAATTGTCGAAAGAAATCCACCGAGGCGGTCTTGTGTCCCTCGGATTCAAGGGCCTTGGCAACGATAAAAGGGGCAGCATCACGAGCATGCTTGGCGAGGGGCTACAAGTGAGAGGCCATGGCAGCGGTAAGGCGAGCAGACCAAAGACGAGTCATGGATGAGGAGGTGCTGCCGAGCGCCGATGGTGGTGGAGCAGGGAAGTCAACGCGGCTCACAAGGCGGGCTCATGGTGGAGGTCAACCCCGGCAGGAGGGGCCAAGGCAGCGGAGGCCAGCCGGATCTCGACGGGTTGAGGAGGAGGCGCCCGCGTTGAAGACGAACGGCGACGGCGCGGCACTCTAGGAAGCAGCAGGGCGCGGGGACGGCAGGGGCGTCCGGCAGCGGTGAGGCTTGGAGTCATGTAGGGGAGGTCCGGGGCGCCGGGAACCACGGCGACGGAGAGGATCCTGCCGGTAAGAGGTCGGGGACGGCGCGATGATGGGGTCGCTTGAGCGGGCGCAACAGCTCGGGCTGATCTCGGCGTTGGAGGCCGGGACTTGGCCGGGTAGCAGGCGTCATGGGAGGAGCAGGAGAAGGGGAGGCGCTGGCAGGAGGGAGCAAGGCGCAGAGGCAAGAAGGCGCGGGCGGCGGCTATGGCCTCGACGAGGGGTCGGGCGCGGCTCTGCCTCCTCTCTTCTCTCTGTGGGAGGCAGCGCGAGGGAGGAGACGAGAGGGAGATGGGATCGGGCGATGGGTGTGTGGAGGCGCAGGAGGAGAACGAAGGAGAGATGGGGATCGAGCGATGGTCGGACTAGGGTTACGAGGGGTGCGGCAGCTGGGCCTTGGGCCATCTCGTGAAGAGGGAAAGGCCAGAGGAGTTGGGCTGCGCTGATCTCTCTCCCTCACACACATGATGTAAGAGAGAAAAAACAAAGAAAGAAAAGGAAAGAAAGAAAAGGTTAGAGAAGGACCTGGCATGGGGATTATTTTCCTGCACTCATAAAAATGAGCTTGATCCAAGAAAATAGAAGTGAGCGTGTGTGAAGACTGGATTCAACTCGCTTAAATTAAATTCAAATGAGTTTGAATAAGAAGTAGGTATTTGAAAGGTCCAAAATGTTGAGATTTTTGGTGGAGCTCCTAAGATGATGAAAGAATAAATGGCAAAGTTGGAGATCAAGAATTAAGACAACAAAGGCATTAGGATATTTTGTAAGTGTGTTTATGTAAATCCAAATAATTGAATATTTACTATAGCTCTCTAAATATCGAGAGGATATGTTTTAAAGAGAATCACCAGTGAATTCCTCGATTTAAATGGATCAAAGATCCATGCCATTTATTTAGTTGAGTTGTAAAAGATTTATGAGATGATGGCATGATGACATGATGCAATGCAAAAATAAAAGGGCAGGCACAAATGAAACACTCGCTAAACCCGAATATATGGAATTCCTCTCAGCATTGGTCTCGGGCGCATAAAGGCCGGAGAAGAAGGCCGAGAAGAAGGCCCCGGGACCAGGAAGGGTCTCCTGCGAAGGTAAGATTCAAGCCTCGTCCCAAGACGACGAGGCGACTCTCCCACGAAGGGGAGGAGGAAGAAGAAGAAGACGCCCATCCAGAAGGATGAGGGCCCGGAGAGGCGGGCCAGGGGCCGAAAGGCCTCGGCGCAAGGTCAAGAGTACCCTTTGTCGCCCGATGACGACGAGACAGATTCCTTCAAGGAGGCGGGGAACCAAGAAGAAATTCCACCTCCCCGCACTAGGGGGGAAGAAGAGAAAAGCCGCCCCGAAGGGGGAGGCTGGGGCATCCAAGAAGGGGAAAACATCCCTTCCGGACAACTCCACCACGGCCGCCTACAACGATGAAGGGTGGCTGCCTGTGGGAAGCCCCCGCGCGATCGTAAGTGTCCACACTCTACCGTGGTTTTAAGTCATAGCTGTTTAATAACGCCGAGCATATATGCAGTCCGCCAGGCTCATCCGGAGGAGTCGCTTTCGACGGGTCTCTCGAGCGCTTGTAGATGAACTCGCCTCGACGGCCACCTCTCCTCACCGCGGATGACATGGAGGTGTTGTCCAAGGTTCCCCGAGCGGGGAGGTGGCATCGAGACGCCGCAAGACGGACTTCTGAATGTCGGACATGCGGGTTCAAGATCCCGCGATCGCTGCCGATGAGAGCCGCAACAAGGCGGACTCGATCAACACTGCCCGAACCTCCGATCGCTCCGACCTAGGCGGCAGCCCTCGTTAGGTAGGGTGAGCCGCCTGCGATGAGTACTTCCGCCGCATCAACGGTGCCGGATAGTCCGTGGAAGCGCCGAGGCGCTCCATGGAAGAAGAGCACCGCATTTTATGAGTGTGGTGATTCAAAGGTTCTGTCCGCCAAAAGCGGACTAACCAAGCTCGCATAAGCCTCCCGACGGGCTTTGAGGTAAGTAATAAAATGTATGAAATTACCACCCGATAGGTAGTAGCCCCTGATACTCTGGTTGGTGTTCGGAAAGAAAGCCAAACGGAGGGTCAATTATAATCCGCAGGAGTCTAATAATAAGGATTGTTGTGAATAAGCAGGCTATGCTACTTGTCGCCGCTGTCTGCATCGCCGAGGTTGCCGAATCAAGCGGACCTCGAGCAAAGGCAGGGAGAGCTCTTCCTCACGAAGAGGCAGCTCGAAGAGAACAAGGGTAAGTGATTCCCGCTCTCATGCATTTAAGGATAGGCAGAATTAGTCAGTCTAACACCTAAGTGTCGTGACCGTGTAATAGGGGCAACCGCCGAAGTGGCGTCCCTGAAGAAGGCGCTGTCCGAGGCCGAAGACAAGGCAGCCTCAGAGTGTAAGGAGCACGAAAAGCAAAGTGCTAGGGTAGGGGAGGTACAGCAAGAGCTCCAGGACCTCGGCAAGAAATGTGAGTCCATGGAGCATGATCTGAAGGCGAAGGAGGCCGAGCTTGCAAAGGCCCTTGTAAGTTTGAAGGATGCCGAGGCCGAAGCCGAGAAAGCATAGCAGGAGATCCAGGAGGCCAAAAAGATAGAAGCGGTAAGAAATTCTTTATGCAAAGAAAACATGTGGAGGAGCCGTTTCTTTTACTTACTCGAATACGGAGCTCTCCAGGCATTTGCAGATCTGCCACGCAGTTGTCTCGTGACGCCACGGAGTTCTACCATGCCTG
>JAHIAM010003620.1:0-73815 GCA_021605205.1 Aegilops longissima | reverse complement strand
GCGCGATCATCGCATCCATTGCCTTTCTCTGTCCACACCACTCTCGCCAACCATGGCTTCCTCGCGCTCTAGTGCTCTTGGAGACGGGCGGACGACGGACCACAAGGAGATAGCAGCCTTTGCTGCCGACCGGTGGCGGCGAGCAGCCGGGGACGACGGCGTCCCAATGGAGAACATGGTAGTCGATGATCCGGCGTAACCCCTCCTCCGCCATCTCGCTGGTGCATTGCACCATGACCATCAGCGAGGCCGTGCCCAATATATGGACAGGGTGAGGCGGATCGTGAGGAGCGTTCCGGGAGGCGCAGGCCGACGCCGCCTACAACCACCATCTCCTCCAGGAGCACCTACACGCGGAGGAGCAGATCGCCGCGGAGCGGGCAGAGCAGGAGGCGCTACTCGACTCGTACCGCTCCGCCCGCAAAGGCCGCCTCGAGCGCTAGTGGCACCACATGCGGGTGGCGGAGGCTATGGCCGCCTACAAAGAGGCTAGCAAAGAGGGCGATGAAGCGGGCGAGGCATTGTTTGGCGAGACCGAGGATGAGGCAGAGGACAATGCCGTCTCCGACGAGTCCCCGCTCCGCCGGCGTCGATGACGCCCTGCTCCGCTGACGCCCCGCGGCGCCAACAACGAGCGAAGAGACACCGCCGGCTCGGCCAAGGCCATGGCGCCAACAACGAGCGAGGACACCGCCCGGCTCCGCGAGCCCGCCCGCCAACAACGAGGCAGAGGACATCGCGGCTCAGCGAGGCCCCACCGTGTCGACAACGTGGGGATTTCCATCGCTCCGTGGCGCCACCCGCCGGCAACGAGCGAGGAAGGCATCGCCCGCTCCGCAAGCCCGCCCGCTGCCAATGAGGCCGCGCCACACGAAAACAAGGAAGAGTAGAACATGGTAGGTCGCCGCGCTCGGGTCCAAGTAAGGCCACCGCTGCTACCCTCGGTTGAAGCCAAGCTAAGCGGGTTGACCATTGGCGGCGGTTAGCTTCTTGGCGGCGGCGATGGAGTCGGAGAGCTGCTGGAGAAGAACGCTGCTTCTACTTAGCGCTGGTGCGGTTGGCTGGTGACACGTGGGTCCAACAGGCCACATGTCGATTCGCAAGCTACACCTGCGGTTAAATCCTTAGCTTTCTGTTATTTCAGCGGCCGGACACATGTGGGTAACCGGTTAATTAATTATACCTCCAGTAGCACCCTTTTTAGTTTTTTTCAAAAGGAGGATGACCCCGACCTCTGCATCACAGGGAGATGCATGCGACCTAAACACCCTTTTTAGTTGAAGAATGTATGAAATGTAATGAAATCCGGCATGTTTATATGAAATCCGACCGTGTATGAATGAATTTATTTGATTAGTTAATTCTGTATCATCGGCATTGGATGAACATGCAAAACAATACGTACTAGCATTATTCCCGGTGATCACCACGTTTGCAGATTTCACATGTACTCCCTCCGGTCCTTTCTAGTCGCATACAAGTTTTATGCTGCGGTCAAAGTATCTCTACTTTGACCAATCTTATACAAAAAGTATGCACTTTCACAATGTGCGAAGTAAAAGGAGCAGAAGGAGTACAAAGAGTTTGAGCAGCTTTTTAGCGTTTCTGTACATTGCAATCAAACACACAGGCCTGGCAATTCATAGAGAACATTCAAAACAATCGATGATTATGCATCTCGGCGACTCACATGTCGAGGCAATATTTACTTCACAACTAAAGAATAAAGAAAAAATTGATCGCCGCTGCTGACAGCAAAGGGCGTCCCATTCGAAAATATCAAACTCATATCTTGCTAAAATCAATGAGCAAAATTTGACAAGGTTGTCCCATTCCAAAATATCAAATGCCTACGATTGTGGAATGGGCAGGGTTTCCATCGATTCGGACATTGACATGGCAACTCGTGCTAAATAAACCAGCTGTTCTTTTGTGCGGTTCCACAAAATCAACCAAATTCACGTGCGACTTGTATGATTTCGCCCTTATATGTTTGCAACGCCTTGAACTTATAGGCACCTCCTTTCTTGTGGTGGAAATGAATGATTCGATGTATTCATGAACATTTTGTGCAGTTCCGTTGAAATCAAGTTGAGCACCCTGTTTGCACAAATACAAAAAGTGATTAGTATAAAGCAAACTGTACTATGAATTGACAGTTTCAACAGGCACATACATGGTCCATGTAGAGCACACTTTTAGAAAAATGGAACTCACGGAAAGAATCCTAGAACAACATTGTACTCGCATCACAGCAAAAAAATGGAGATTTGTCGGTCCTACGAGCTGAAGTTAGTTTGGTCTTGTGGGGAGTAATGTAACCATCCTTCAACTGCTCCTTCGATGAGAAGATAGACGGTGCTTCTTCATCTGGCATAATCGGAACTAGTCACTTCACGTACTCCATATTCTTCTTGAGAGGAAGATGATCTGTTGTGCAAAGACAAGAGGACTACTAAATGCTAGCATCCATGTTTGCTCGAAAAAAGGAAAGGAAATATTTAAAACAACACGGATGAAGCACTTCTCAAGGACAATACCACTTTTTCATGGCATTATCTAAACAGTAGCACAACACCAATAGAGATGACAAAGCTCAATCATATGGATGAAATCGGTGGGTGTACCAACCTTTGTCAGGAGGCTGATTGTGTAGAGCATACAGATGAAGCACTTCTCGGGAACCATCTGTTGCTATCTACGGGGGTGGCCATGCTTACTATATACTCCTCGATTAGTTTAATGTTTCCAACATCTTCTTGTGCAGTTCCACTAAAATATATGGTATCTTCAAAGAAGATCCCTGTTTGCACAAGTAGAGATAATTACGTATGGCATCAAATCAGTGGCAAAACAATTGCTCGTTCCAGCCATAGCAATAAATTAAGATGCAAAACTATATCATTACTTGTGTCATCACAGTTCGATTGCTTCATTACAAGACCGGAGTTGATTTTGTTTTCTTCCGCTTGTTCTTCCCGTCATCACTTGGTTCAATAACGAGACAAGCTTAGCCTTCAATGTAAGATTTGGCATGTCAATTAGGGAGCACAAGTATAGTACTAAACTTAATTTTACGATGAAAGTGGCAAAATACAGGCCAGCAGTTGTGAAATATCCTTATCTTACCTCAATGGGATATTACGTGCACATCTGATTGGAAGTCTTGTCTCCATTTGTGCAATTCACTAAAATCAAGCAACATTATCGTACAAGTAGCACAACATATGAAAGCACCTTTGCAGAATCATGTGAAAGAAGGCTAATCTTGACCTCTCATGATGCGAATTCAAACAACTCACAAGAAGAAGATCTGAACCAAATTCTCCTTAACGGATAGGAAGTAAGATCTCCTCTTGTGCAGTTCCACTAAGATCAAGCAATCAAGCAACGTTGTCGGTTGTGACATTTTGGTTGAACTGCACAAAACACTCTTAAAACAAAAGTGTTTTGTGCGGTGCAACAAAAGGTCACAATGGCAACAAGTGAAATAGATAACCTGTTTACACAGAGGTGCAAAGAAAACAATTAGTGGTCAATAACGGTGGATGACACGAAGCCAACAAAAGAAGCATCTACCTTATCTAAATGGGAAAGAAAGCAAGACAGTAGCATTTCTCAAGCGGTGGCATTGATTAATATTAACATAGAGATTATATTAACAATAAAATTAGTTAAACATGTAATTTGCTTTTAAGCGTGGCATTGCATCAATTTTCCAAGGCATTATTAGAGGTGTTTGTTTACGAGGACATTTTGGTGTAGGGACTAAAAAACTCCGTGTCGGTCACATCTAAACCAAACAGGAGGGACTTTTCGGGACTAAAGTGGGCATTTGGGACTAAAGAAAGAAGACCCGAGGAGTCTTTTGGGACTTTTTCCAACAGATTGCCCACTACGCATCACACCTTGTTTCTATTAGTTCATTACTAGGGGTAACATGGTCTTTTATCATGTCATTTAATAACCTCTAGTCCATGTTTAGTCCCTGGAACCAAGCAGGTAGGGACTAGGGAGTTTTTAACCAAACAGGGCCATAGATTAACAACAGCTAATGAGTTGCAGGGACGGTGGGCCACCAGCACCATGTGCATCTACCGATGTCTTGTGGTCATGCCGATCTGTTGCAACAAAAACAAACAACCAAGGAGCATATTTGTGTTGGTCCCAGTTTTGTTATCTTTAGACACCTTTCCCTATGTGAGCGCAGCAAATCTAGTCCTGCTCAAACTCTACAGCCTTGTCCCTTCCTTTCCTTTTTGAACTAGTACTTTCGCCCCTTCCTTTCCTCTTTGAACCACGTCCTAGATTTATGCGATACAACTTTCCCCACTACTTTCCCCCATTCCTTTCCTCTTTGAACCACGTCCTAGATTCATGCTATACAACTTTCCCCCTTCATTTCCTCTTTGAACCACATCCTAGATTCATGCTATATACAACTTTTCCCACTACTTTCCCCCACTCCTTTCCTCTTTGAACCACGTCCTAGATTCATGGTATACATGCAGCTAGAGCAATGCATGTGGAGTAAGTAAAATATACCTTAAGGTTCTTGGGGCGTGGTTGATTGGCTGACGGACGACGGCGAAGAAGAAGGGGTCGGAGGCCCTCCAGCGTTGCCGCTGGGTGGAAAGTGAACAACAGCGCCGGTAGTGGATTCCCTCCCTCGCACGGCGACGAGTGTTAAGCCTCCTTCCCTTCCCGGGAGCCGGATCTGCCGGCTCTTTGAGCAGCAAAGTGAGGGAGAGAGAGGCCAGCGAAGTCTTGTTTAGATCCGGAGAGGGCGAGAGAGTGTGAAGAGAGCAACTACAAGCGCCGAGACTCCATAAGGTATATATATCTTGGAGAGAGTGTGAAGCGTGCAAACCCTAGAAAACATTTTGACCAGTCAAAGAATCCTCCTGGCAAAAAGTATGCTCAAGTGTAGTTATCGAACCCGATACCTCAAGTTTGATGAGCGAACAGGCTAACCAGCTACACAACCCTCCTGTTATGTTCAACGAGAGGAAAATAACCTTTTATACATTCCTGCATTCATGTAACATGCATGCCGTGTTTTTCGTGTGTGTGTGTGTGTGGGAGTCATTAGGATTTCAATCATAATCGTGTCATGTGGCTTTGGTGGTAAGACTATCCACAGTGGTGCAGAAATAATGCAGCCTTAGTCACCTTACCTCTCTCCACGTAGTACGTTGGGTCCCACCAGTCAGAGGGTGAAACAAAAAAATTAATAAGAAAAATTAAAAGCGCCCGTGTGTATCTTACTACCTCACACATCTCTCTCTGCCGGAACACTGTCCAATTGATCCTTCTGTTCGCTCACGTACTATTTTAAGTGAATCCTTATTATAACATGCACACAAATTTTGGGCACTTGTATTCGACTTAAGTCAGTGTGCCACCGTATCTCGTATACTTACTACTCCCTCCGTCTAGGTGTAATAAGTCACGTTAGAAGGTGCAGGACCAAGGTGCGTGCGTGTGCGTGTGTGTGTTTAACAGCATGTGTGTGTTAGAGAGTGCGACAGATCGACCTACTCCTACAGAGATATGGTGTGTAGTGTATGATTTTAGCCGCGAGAGTCGGTGCATCCTCTCGTTTCCGGGCGTGTCCGGTAGGGACATCGACAGCTGCTACGCCTCGCTCTCGACCAGCCCACCCAAAGCCCCTCCACGCCCATGCCTTCCCGCCTGAAACGATCAGCGCCGCTCCAAAGAATCGATGCCACATTCATGCCCGGCAGAGCGGACGCGACCTCTCACTGGGCGCAAGAGTGATGGTTGCTTCATCCGTCCAACTTCTTCTTTGGGTCTATGTGATTTGACGGCTCATTGGTCTTTATTCTTGAGGTGGTAGGACTGCTGGATGTCCCACGCTTTCGGCGAAAGGTGGTAGTAGATTACAATTTTCTCCATTCTTACAACGGAGGAGTGCAAGAGCAGTGAAAACACGCAGGCTCAGTGATTACATGGCCCACCTCACACTATCACCGTGCGACACCTAACTCTTTACATAGTACTCCCCCGTTCCTAAATATTACTAGATGAGTCCCGCTGTTGTTGCATGAACAGCGGTATATCTCTCTGCATAAAATTATCGATTTCATAGAACTAAAAAAAATCTATAACCGCATGACAAATGTGGTAGCCAAACTAAATAAACTCCCATCATCATTTAGATCATCCCACATAAGGAAAAAAGATCAGCCAACTCCTACTTCATAATGGGATTATATTTTCTTTTGACATGTTAATGGGACTTAAAAGCTCACTTACATGCATGCTACGGTGCATGCTTGCATGCGAACATGTTGATGTGATTTAAAACCCACTACATGCATGTGCCACGGTATTTCTGCATGCTTGCATGTGGCTTAGTGCTAAGCCTCTCAACGTCTAGATCGGGCGGCTATTATGACTGATTTACTTCATCTAACGGCTCGTCAATTTTGATGATGTGGCTCAAGGAGAGGATAGAGAATTCCTAGTAGTGGGGGCTAGCTATTACTAGTAGATAAGTCTTTGTAGATATTCCACTAGGTGAACTACATACGGAACAAAATGAATGAATCTACACTTAAAATGCATCTATATACATCCGCATGTGGTTAATGGTGAAATCTCTATAAAGACTTATATTTAGGAACGGAGGAAGTACTAGTATAGTACTAGTACATACTATAATTTATTAGCGAGATAAATTTGTACAATGCTATGAAGCTTCCAGCTCCTGTTACATGTATCTTGCGTCCAAGGTTGCCCGTTGCAACATTTCATCAAATACAAAGGAGACTAACATGCATGCTATTGCATCTCAATGATTGACAGATCATAGCAAATATGTACTCCCTCCGTTCCAAAATAAGTGTCTCAACTTTGTGCAAACTTTAGTACAAAGTTGTACTACTACTAAAGTTGACACTTATTTTGGAGCAGAGGCAACTAAAGAAAGAAAAACGATCCATGCAGTCCCTAGCCCTTGAACCGTGAACCCCGACCAGGCTTCAATTTGTCGGCAACGTTCGAGCTTCCTAATAAATGAAGTTTGCAACCTTTTGACCATCGGATCATTTTGTGCAGTTTCACCAAAATCGAGATGAGCATCCACATGGCAAAGAAATTGAAGAAGCGTGATTAGAATAAGATTACTAGGACTAGTTGATGAGACATAAACTCATCACAAATACATGCGTAGAAGCCAGAGAGGTATCGGTATGTGCGGGGCAAAGAAGTAGAAAATATCCACGAGGAGTGATGTGGGCAGCTGGAGCGATGGTGCAAGCCGATTGTAAAGGGAGTTGTACCGAGGGACGTAGCTCAACCTTGAGGAGGCGGCGGGGCGGCAACTGCCCACGTCATGGCAGTGAGCAAGGGACGAAGGCAACCTCACGGCTTTGTGAGAGAACGGCGGGGACCCCGATCGGGCGTGCCGACGGTGGGTTTTCGCCGTCGGCGGACGGACCGCATCTACACTAAGCATCCACCCCTTCCCCAAGCGGGCGTGATCCGCCGGGATGTTAGAGATGTGGCCACAATCGTTTTGTGCGAGAGAGTGTGAAGAGAGCAACCCCAAAGCAACCGTGTAGGCTGGCCCGTCGACTATGTATATAGTGGAGCGGTTTCCTTTTCTCTCCATATGAACCTATCATATTGCGTCGTGCCACTAAAGAAAAAAAATTATTTATAAATGACGTGGCACCTACTACTCGTTCTCCTATAACCTTGCGCTTGGCATCTCCAAAATATTAACCTTGCGATTGGCTCTTAGCCTCTTGAAAGTCGAGCAATAATGGTAGTGCAGTATATATCGTTACGGCTATATGAGACCGAATGAATTGCTGCACGTCCACCACGTGGGCGAGGTCGAGGGAGGGAGAGTGCTACTACATACGGAGCAAAATGAGTGAATGTACACTCTAAAATACGTCTATATACATCGGTGTTTGGAGTATGTACTAGTAGTTCATATTGAAATCTACTAAGGACATATATATTCCAAACAATATGATATAATCTCTATAACCAAGGTAGTAGGGCGAGGAGTAAGCGGAGGAGTAGTAATTTTTCTCCTCGTCCTGCGAGCCATCGGCGCATAGGCGAGGAGGAGCAAGCTTCACCTCATCCTGCGAGCCACCACGCCTGGGCGGGGAGGCGGCGTGCTAAGCAAGCTTCTCCTCGTTCATGAGTTGACGGACACATCAAAAGTACTCCGGTGTATAGAGCCTTGCCTCTAAGGTAGGCCCCACATGGTTTGCCTCTTTTTTAATTTAACATAACGTCAAGTCGCAATTTGTTTGTTCACCCGTGGTAGGCGATCCTCCCTCCACCAAGTGGACAACCATTACACGTGCCAAATTACCACGTGGGCTGCCTTTTTCAAATACATAAATGAGCTCCACCGTGTACCCGCGGGGTGTGGTTGGGAAAGAGGCGGAGTACGTGCGCCGTGCATGCACCTCTTCTCTTCATGCACGTCCCCCACCTACGTGGGTGTGTGTGAGAGATACAAACCGCGTTAAGTGAGTGTTTTTGTTTTGTGGTGGGGGTGGGGGTGGGGTGGGGGTTGATTTAAGTGAATTATTTGTGGGAATATGTGTCGATGACATCTCAAACAAAATTTTGCATGCAATGTGTGTGAAATGGAGGCCTATCCATATCATACATAGAGGGTCGAAATCCACGAGAAGAGAGGGAGGGTCATAGCTATCGATAGAGTCGAAGAGAGGATCAAGTGGGTGGGTGCGAGATCGATGAAGAGAGCCATCGAAATTGTGTGTGTGTGCAAGTCAAAGATATAGGGCGACTGGCCTACGGAACGTTAGAGGGCACATGTCAAGTTTGTGTGTGGCGGGGAGACATGACTAGGCGCTTGATGTATCGGTGTGTGTGGGGGGAGGGGTGGGGGAGGGGTAGGCGAGGCCTAACTATAGAGGTAGAACGACTTCAGTATATGTGTTGAGAAGGAGAGACCCAGCTATGTCTTGAGGGAGATCGGTCGACATCCATACATAACTGAAGGACGGGAAATATGATGGGACAGAGAGAGAGAGAGAGAGAGAGAGAGGGGAGGGAGGGAGGGAGGGGTAGAGTGCTGGATGGGTGATGGAGTTGCTTCTCGGAGATGTTGGGAGAGGCCTACTAGACAAGCCGAGGGTGGAACTGCAATGTTATCAATAAGAGTGGGGATGTGTTTACGTGTGTGCTGTGCGTGATAGATCTGGGGACGCATCCATGGATGATGAAGGGAACCATGTGTTTGGTAAGCAAACCTAACTAGATCGGTAGATCAATTGTTGTTTGTCGGAGGAAGGGAGAGACACAACTAATGAGGTAGATCGATCGATGTGTGGGTAAAAAGGAGTTATAAGGACCTAGCTGGCTATATGTATAGCGAGAGATCGGTCGGTGTCGTCCATTTGTTAGAGGCAAATAAGGCCCAAGAGCGGATAGACAGAGAGAATGGAGCTAGGAGGTGGTGCGAGAGGCCCAACTACTAGCTAGATAGGGGAGGAGTGCGGTTGTGAGATCGATTAAAAGAGGGGTGAGAGTTTACACGTGTGTCTGACCATATGAGAGACACGAGGCAAGGACACATAAAGGAGGAGATTGAAGTTGTGTGTGTATGCTGTAGGCAGGCATCACTGGAGAGGTTTATCGATCGGTGTGTGTCGGAAAGGAGTTGTGGAGACTCTGGGAGAACGACCTAAAGGAAAAAATGAATGTGCCCGGTGGATAGAATGCCGAGGGAGGGGGAGGGCGAGGAGGGCGTGTGCATGCACGAGAGAAAGTTAGTGGTAGCTACAAAGGTTAGAGGATTGTGTGGGTGTAATAGACTAACAAAGATCATAATTTGATATGAAAGCGGATTCATATATTTGAATAGGAGATCATAGTGTTTTAAACATTGCATGCATGAATATAGCGGTGATACACGTGTTGTGCACATGTTATACCATAATGTGATAATGCATGGCGTTTGCAACTCACAGCTAAATGCCGAACAATCTAAACCATACTATACATCAAACAATCTCACATTTTATTTGAATTTGAGATAATGTGCGGCGTTGCAGCTTACAACTAAATATCGAGCAATCTAAACAATACTATATATCGAACATTCTCACATTTTATTTGAATTTGTGGTAATGTGTGGTGTTTGCAACTCACATCTAAATACTTGTAGGCGTGGGGGCGGGCACCATACATAATGTGATAAACACATTATACATATGAGACATGGTTTAGATTATGAAGATCTAGCTAGAGCTAGAAATGTAATGTGATTTGAAATCAAAATAAAGTGGATTCAAAAAATCTAGTTCGAGTTCATATAGTACACATAGTTCATATGTAACTCGAGACTAATCATGTGGTGTGCTGTGAAGATAATACACAAACGATGGTTTAACTTGACAAATAATGATGATTGTAGATCTTATTAAAACAGAGAAACGAATTCAAATGCTTTGACTTCACAACAATCATTACTGTAGATCTTATTCAAATTTAGTTCATATTGAAGCAGTAGTATATACGTTTGGAATGCACTAAAACATTCATTTGAGTAGTAGGTTGCATGCATTATACACGTAGCGAAATATTTTAATTGAACATAACATGAATTCAAAGTTTTGAATGACAATTTTAGTGCGCATTGATTTGGTACATTACAAGTTAGGCTTGTTCGGAAATTTCAACACACGCCTTGTTAGCCCGAAATATTTAAGATATATCTTTGTCTCGTTGTGCTCCGACAACTCCCTCCATCTCAACCCGCGCCTTGCTATTTCGAAATTACAACGCGCGCGAAAACTCCCACCTCCTGTGAAATCCCGACAGGCAAAATGCCCGTGGTACCCCTGAACCGAAAGAACCGCCTCAAATCGGTGGGGGTACTTTCGTAACTTACCCCACATTTCGGACAAGCGATTCTCTAAGCCATGGTTTCCCACTGCCATCCCATCCGCCCACCCATTCGTACACCGAGGCCGCGAAAACCAGCGATTTAAACCCCACACCTGCTCCGTCCGCCACCCAGCGGAGCTTCTTCCCGACGACGTCGTCCACAGCAACACCTCGGCGTCCCTCATCCACCGTGCGGATGAGGATCCGTCGTCGATCTCATCGTCCGCCGGTTCATCCACCCGTCCTCCACCTCCAAGGAGCTGCCCCGATCTTCCCCTCGTCTTTTCGCGCCACCTCCATTCCCACACCGCCGTCTTCACCTGCACCACCGGAAGAGCATCATCATCACCGTTTCCTCGGATGAAGCTGCGGCCTAATCAGCGCCACCAAAGAGGTTGTACACTAATCGCCGCATTTTCTTCTTGATTCGATCTCACGGTGTTGCCGGCGCTCGGTCCCGAGCCGACACGGCGCGGCTCCATCCACGGCGGCATCGCCGACCACTTCCTCCACGGCGTCGCTCCCTCGGCGGCGACGTCCACATCAGTAGGAGCTGCTGCTGCTTTAGCTCTCGCTCGCGCTGCTGCTCTGCTCTTGCTCTCGGTCCCTGCACTGTCGCTCTTGCTATTGCTCTTGCTCGTGCTGCTGCTCTCGCTCTTGCTCTTGCTTGCGATGCTGCTCCGATTTGGCTACACTTGATCGAATGAATCGACTTTTGGGTCGATCGATTTCAAGGGGTGAAGGAAGAACCAGCCGCAGCGGGAGGGGCTCACGGAGAGGTACCCCACTATCTATCTTAGGGTTCGGGATGGGGCGGTGGTCGCCGGCGGTGGCGGGCGTTGGCGGGTGGCGTGGGGATCGCCGGAGAAAAGCTCGCGCGGGGGGCTAGAGGGATGGCGGCGCGGCGGACCAGTGGTGGGGAGTGTTTTGGCGGTGGGCGGCGCACCGCCGTCATGGCGCGGCGAGGGGCTGCTGTTTGGCGGTGGTGGTGGCGGCTCATTGGGTGGAGGTTGAAGATGAACCGGAGGCCCTTGATTTTGTATCCAACGGCTGCAAAATCGACTGACCAGAGATGAAAAAGTCAGTCGACCGACGTGTAGCCTCACCTTGCTAGTGCGTTCAGTTTCAATAGCAAAATTCAGTTTCGACAACAAAATTCAGTTTGGACAGCTTAGGTTCAGTTTGACGAGTTAAGTTCAGTTTCGACGATTAAGTTCAGAGATGAGCGGCTGATGTATTTTATATCTAGCACTTTGTGGTTATGTATTTTACGTCATGTATTGGAGATGCTATTAGAATTCCACTCAGGTTAACGTTGTTCGTTGTCTCTCTTGTCCTGCTTCAGCCTCGGCGTCGTACAACTCACCGGAGCTGCTCCAACGATGAAACCCTCCATCACAGCGGAGCAGTACCTCGGGCTCCATCTCCGGACGCCTAAGATCTTCTTCCCCTCCTCCAACAGCAAAGTCAGCCGGAGCATCCTCACCGGCCAACCCAATCACGCTGAGATCGACATGGCTTCGCCAAAGAGGTTGTACACTTGTTGCATCTCTTTTTTACTCTACATGTTATATATATTGTCCACTTGAGCACAGGATTTGTTCCTTTAGTGTCTCCTTGAAAGAAAAAACGTAGGAATTTTAATTTTCACTTGTCCTCCTTTTCAAATTCCTATTCATGAAGCACAAGACTAAGAGATAGTAGCATAATAGCATTATAACCGTACATTTTCTTGTGGTTTGACTTAATCTCACCATGCTTCTTTGCATCCTGTGATCTTCCAATTGTTGTGAATCAAACACCCAGATAGGCGAAATCATGTGTTTTAAATTCTCTGTTTTGCACGTGCATTCCTATCCTATTCTGTCTATTTCCTATCCTGCATTGTTGGAATCCTCCAATTCAAACGAGCCCTTACAGAATTACTTCTCTTACAGATAGTTGTCAAAAAAACCTTGTGTGGTTTGTCCCGTCTCTCTTGCGCCGTCGTCCACCCAGCTCAGCTGCTCCAACGATGTAAGGGTCCAGCAGAGCGAGGATCCGCCTCGGACTGTCTTTCGCCGCCTCGGATCTTCTTCCCTCATTGCCACCGTAGCCATGAAAACTGCATTACCATCATCAACCGAGCAGATGACCTCGAGGACTACGGGTCCGCAAGAGAGGTCGCACTCTTTCGTGTCTGCTTACGTTATGCATCGCTTAATATTACATGCTACTTTATCGTCCTGTTCACCGATTAGACTCTGAGTCAGCTCCAAACTAATGGTCAAACTTGAGTTTTAAATGGTTGTGGGGTACATATCGGGGCCGCTATCAATAGTATCTATCTACTATCTGGTTAATCTCCGGTGTCTACTATGAGTTTCATGTTGGGTGGGAAACAAACAGTAAAGAAGCCATTATCTGTATTTATTAACTGAAGCCATTATCTGCCTGCTATTATTGGTTTTGGGTCTATCCAGAGTTGCTACCATCACTCTGGATTTCTGATGCACTCCTTACATAATCTCACTATGTTTTATTCCTATGCATGATGTTATTGTAAACAATGGAACTGAACATGTAGAGCAAAAGAGACGAGCCTTGTGTGGCAATATAATTTCATGCACGTCGCTCCATGGTAGGCGCAAAGGCAGCCCCCCTCCACGCATTTGGATTGTAATCGAGAGGAAGATATCTGTTCTGAGGGGGATTCAGAAGGAGAAGATAACTCCTATTTACCCCCTGAGGTCTTCGCTCTAACTTGGCATGCTGATGTTGGTTATATCATGCATATGGTGTCTTGCATTGCTTACTTTATACATCAAATATGTCATCTGCTTAGTTTAGACATCCTTTGTGCGAATGCCATCTGTTTAGTTTATTCATCGTTTATGTGAATTATGCAACGCCACCTTGTTTAGCCAGGCATCATATATGTGAATTTTGCAATGCCATCCTTCTTAGCCAGTCATCTTATATGTAAATTATATCAGGCCATCTTTTTTTTGTTACATATTACATTTGTCAACAATGTTAGTACATTCAACTGCTCTTCGTGTGCATCAGCCATTTGACACGGTGATGGCAAATTCTAGAGTGAAAACAAGGTCTTCTGAGCAGACTATGCTATCTGACGAAGCGCATATCTCGCTGGTTACGGATAGCTCCTCAGAGGAGGATTCAGAGACAGATGACCAGTCCTATTCCCCGAGGTGTATGCTCTAACTTGGCAGGGTTATGTTGCTCATATCGTGCGTATGGTGTCTCGCATTGCTATGCCATTTGATTAGTTTAGACATGCTTTGTGTGAATGCCACATGTTCAGTGTCTAATTACCATATATGTGAATTATGCATTGCCATCTTGTTGCAAGACATTATATATGTGAATTATACAATGCTATCTTGTTGCAAAGGCATTATATATGTGAATTATGCAATGCCATGCTGTTTAGCCAATCATCATGTATGTGAATTATATCATGCTATCATTTTTTGTATTACGTGTTCCATTTGTCGACAACGTTTGTATATTCAACTACTCTTCTGTGCATCAGCCATTTGAAGCGGTGATGGAAGTATCTGGAGTGAAAACAAGGTATTGAGAGACAATGCTACCTCTTGAAGCAGACATCTTGTGTTACTGAGAGCTCCTCGAGGAGGATTGAGACCGATGACCAGTCCTATTTCCCCCGAGGTCTATGCTCAAACTTGGCAGGGTTATATTACCCATGTCATGCATGTTGTCTTGCATTGCTTAGTTTTTACATCATATATAGATTGCCATCTGCTTACTTGCTTACTATATAAATCATATATTTGAATTATATCATGCCATCATGTTTACATAGTACATACACATCATCTATCTGAATTATGGCATGGCAACCCATTTAATAAAGACATCATATAGTTATATCATCTCATCTGTTTAGTGTTTACAGTCATCATATTTAGAATTATGGCATTCTATCCATGAATGTATGTGAATTATGGCATGCCAACCTATTTAATAAACACATTATATAGTTATGTCATGTCATCCTGTTTACATAGTCTCATATTTTGAACTATGTCTTTCCATCTTTTTTAGTTAGCCATCATAATGTGAAATTGTGTCATGCTATCCTGTTTAGTTAGCCATCATATATGTGAAATTGTGTCATGCTATCCTGTTTGGTTAGACAACATAAATATGAATTATTTCATGCCCTCTTTTATTCCCCACTATCCATTGCACCTATCTATCATACAATGTCTATACTTTCAATTACTTTTCTTGTTTATCAGCCATTTGAATTGGAGGCGTGATGGCGGTATCTAAGGGAGTAACAACACGGTCTTGAGAAAAGATAGTGCTACCGGTTGATGCAGATAGAACCACGGTTGTACTTGCCCAAGGACCAGATCCACCACACATAACCCAGACTCATGATTGTACCCCTACCCAGTTGGACAGAGAACCAGCTACACCCTTTTAACCCCAACCCGGCAGATAGTAACCCAGCCCAGTTGACACAAGACCCGTCTCCACCATAGAGCACCCAAACACGGCGGTTAGTAAAGAACTGCAGTGCCCAAAGCACGAGGACCACCACTCGAATCCCAACTCAACGCTTAAAGGAGAAGAAGATTTGTTCTCATGTCAGGTTACGTAGCTATGGTTCATACTCCTTTGCTCTTGCATTCTGTATTTACTCATACCAACTATTTTCAAATTTGAAGGATGGAATTGAAACTCCAATGGCACAATGGTATGTTTTAAACCTGTTTCTTTAACTGGTTTGTGTTGTAACCTGCTCTATGTTGATTTCAGTTTCAATTGAATAAACAATTATGTTCTCATGTCATGCACATTACAAGTGTTGTTATTGCTCTATAGTTACCCACACTTATATTCTATCTATTCTGCTTTGTCTTGAACAAATATTATTTGAGCTGTGTCTCTATCTTGATTTGGCAACAAAACTAGAATGATATAGACCATAAAGTGACCATGGCACATAGATATATGTTTGTTTCATGTTGTTATCCTGTCCACTTTACTCTTGAACTCATTTACCAAAATGAGTTTCATATACAACATAGTAAACATGTGATGTGTCCGCTTGTTTCTCTTTTAGAATGCGGACAAAATATTGGAGAACAATACCGCATTATCCAATGGTAAAGGAAGTAATGCGATAAGGTTCAAGATAGTGAGACATCCTGTTGGTCTCCAAGAAAGCTGATAAAAACTATCTTGACGACGGTGAGGGAACCCAAAAGTCATGTCTTGATGTAGTGTTCGATTCTTGGCCACTCTTTGCTGGCACAAGCTCTTGAACTCGCTGCTGAATCAGTTCGTCTTCTTGAGTCTCAACTTCAAGTTGAAAGACATCGATCAGATGTCTTTGCGACGAAGAAGTGAAGGACCGAGGAAGTCCCTGCAGAATTCAGATGCATATTTTCTGGTGCAACAGCAAGCGCTGGAGGATTTAAGCGCCAAACAAGAGAAAGTTAATAAGCTTGCTAAGCATCTTGCCAGCATTATGGGTACCCGGGATATTGTTTCTTGAGATCTTCTAAAGTGGTTTCAGTTCTGGATTTGTTTTGTTGTGGTGTTTATTTGTGCTGGTCGCCAACTTTGACAACCAGTGTATATGATATGCTGCTTTGTTCCCTATATTTGCACTGGTGGCGAACTTTGATGCCCAGTGGATGTAATATGTGTAACAGCCGTGATAGCCTAGCATAAGTTTCTTGCTTATTTATTAACTTGTTGTCTTGTTTATTTGTTTGATTGTAGTCAGTGCAGTTCTTTTAAAAACTAGGCCACAATAACCATGGGCTAATATTTACTGTAGTGACACTGGGCCTCCTACGGGCCGTAGAAACAGGGGGCCTTCTACGGGCCGTGGAACAGTAGGCCTTCTACGGGCCGTAGATACAATGGGCCTTCTACGGGCCGTAGAAACAATGTGCCTTCTACGGGCCGTAGAAACAATGGGCCTTCTACGGGCCGTAGAAACAATGGGCCTTCTACGGGCCGTATCATCAATGGGCCTTATACGGGTCGTATGACCATAACGGGCCATCGTTAATAGGGCGTGTTGATGGCGCTATGAAAACGCCCAACGATTAACGGACCACAAGCGGGCCGATGTAACCACGGGCTGAATTTGGCCCACAAGCAAAAATAGCGATGCGGGCCCTAAGTAAACGAATGCTGGAAATGAGCACAACAATAAATGGGCTCTGAGAAGGCCGAAAGATAACATTTGCTGGAAACGGCCCAACTGAATAACGGGCCCTTAATGGGTATAAAATGATATACTGTTCATTACGGGCCAGTTTCACCACGGGCCGTTAGTGGGTGTAAAGTGATACACTATTCATTGCGGGCCAGTTTCACCACGGGCCGTTAATAGGCCAAGTGTTACATAGGGCCTCATATGGGCTGAAAGATGTCATGGGCCATACATGGGCCAGAAGTGAAAACGGGCTGGAATCATATTGGATGGCCCAGATGACTCTACTGGGCCTAATTCGGATAGGGCGTAACGGGCCTTGGGTTAGCAGGCTGTAAATGGGCTATATGTGAACAGGCCGTTAACAGGCTTTCCATGGGCGGACCGCCACCTTTGACCAAGTCAAGCGGGCGGCCTTTTCACGAGAATGGGCCTCTGTTGGGCCGTGCCATGTGTCGGCGTATCATAGGCGCCTTCTGTCCAATGAGTGGATGACATCTGTCCCAGCGATGAGCCGACCGTGTTTCCTCCATCCAATGATGATTTTACACGTGGAAAATCCCCATTGGTCGGGGCTAACGGGTTATCGGATCCAAAACCCGACCCGATAGCTTAACGGCATTCCGTTATGGTGGATGCCATGTGTCGATCACCCTTGACGAAAGCATTTACGTGACGCGATTTATCATCATGGAACCGGACACTTCCGTGATGATAATTTTAAATAATGTCATGGAACACTTCTCGACAACACGGTATGACTATCTTGATTCTGCCATAAATTTGTCATGGATGTACATGCATGAAAAAAAAAGCGACCTACTGTGACAAACACGTATCATCACAGAAGTGTATTTTTTTGTAGTGTAGATGCTGGACCAGCTGAGTGCCAACAGCCGGTCCTCTTCCAGTAGATCGACGCCGTCTTGTTGCGCTTCTTCTGCCTCCACTACGGTGTACATGGTGACTCGAGGAGAGTCGAATTCTATGTCCGTCGGGATGACGGCTTCGGCACTGTAGACGAGGAAGAAAGGCGTGAAGCCGGTTGACTTGTTTGGAGTTGTGCGCAGGCTCCAGAGGACGGCTGGCAGCTCGTCGAGCCAGCAGCCGGCCGAACGCTCTAGAGGATCGACCAGTCATGGCTTGATGCCGGACAAAATGAGGCCGTTTGCTCGCTCCACCTGGCCGATTGACTGCGGATGGGCAACGGACACTAAGTCCAGTCGGATGCCCTGCGTCGCACAGAAACGGGCCAAGGCGCCTTTGGCAAAGTTCGTGCCATTGTCGGTGATGATGCTGTGTGGTATGCCATACAGGATGGTGATGTCAGAGTTGAAAGTCACGGCAGTCGGACCATTTAATTTCTTCATTGGTTTTGCTTCTATCCACTTGGTGAACTTGTACACTGCGGTAAGCAGATGAGTCATGCAACCTTGTGCTGTTTTGAATGGTCCCACCATGTCCAGGCCCCAGACAGCAAAGGGCCAGGCAATGGGGATAGTCTTGAGTGCAGAAACCGGATGATGTGGCTTGGAGCGGAACTTCTGGCACCCTTTGCATTTCTGGACCAAGTCTTTGGCGTCTTCTAAAGCAGTCGGCCAGAAAAAACTGTGGCGAAAAGCTTTGGCCACGAGTGCTCTTGATGCCGCGTGATGACCGCACTTGCCTTGATGAATATCTTTGAGGATTGCTTGGCCTTGCTCTGGCTCTACGCAGCGCTGGTAGATACCAGTGACACTGCGCCTCACAAGCTCTCTGTTGACTATGGTGTATGCTACTGCCCGGCGTTGCACTTGTCGGGCCAAGATCTCATCAGCCGTTAGCTCTTTGTTTACCAGGAAGTTGAGGATGGGCTTGGCCCATGAAGGCACTGCGATTTCTTCGATCGCTAAGACCGCTACTTGCACCAGGGTGGTTGGGCCGGGAGGCGGCGGGTTGGAGTCAGCTGCCACTCGCTGAGTCGATGAAGTCCCCGGGCCGACTGCTGCACTTCCCGAGCCGGGTTCTGAAGTCCCCGGGCCGGGTGCGGCTGTTGCAGTCCCCGAGTCGCCTGCCGGATTCCTTGTGTCGGCTACTTGGGTCCTCAAGTCAGATCCGGCTGCTTAAGGAAGAGCCGGCACAAAGATGGAATCCGACTCTGGCGATGGCTTGACAGACGGCTTGAGGAGGCGTTGTAGGGCGACGCCGGTTGGTATTGCTTGACGGGAGGAGCCGATTCGTGTCAAGGCATCTGCTTGCTCATTGTCATTCCTTGGCACATGGAGAAACTTGCACCCTTCAAAGTATCCACTGAGTTGCTGTACGAGGAAGCGGTAGCTCGCCATGTTTGCATCTTTGGCATCCCAGTCGCCCGACGACTGTTGGACCACCAAGTCAGAGTCACCATAGCAGAGGATCCGGCGAATACCGAGTTCTTTGGCAAGCCGGAGTCCGTGAATAAGTGTTTCGTATTCAGCGACGTTGTTGGAGGCGGCAAAATGGATTTGCAGCACATATCTGAGCTTGTCGCCTTTGGGAGAGGTGAGGACGATGCCGGCTCCCAAACCAGTGCGCATCTTGGAACCATCAAAATGCATCCGCCAATGGGTGGAGTCCGGCACTGGTGGCAGGTACTGGGTCTCGGTCCAGTCGACGAGGAAGTCGGCCAGTTCTTGTGACTTGATGGTGGTGCAGGGATGGTAGTAGATGGTGTAGGGGGGCAACTCTATGGCCCATTTAGCCACTCGTCCTAAGGCATCCCGGCTTCCAATGATCTCGGCAAGCGGAGCAGTGCAGACAACAATGATTGGGTGCTCTTGAAAATACGGCTTCAATTTCTTGGCGGCAAAGTGCACGCTGTAGCACATCTTCTGATAGTAGGGGTAGTTTTTCTTGGAGGCTGACAGCACTTCACTCAGGTAATACACCGGTCTCTGGACTGGTAGTGCCTTGCCTTCCTCCTTGCGCTCTACCACTATGACTGTGCTGACCACCCGGCTGGTGGCGGCGATGTAGAGGAGCATGGGCTCCTTAGGAGTCGGAGCCGCCAGGACAGGTGGAGTAGTCAACATCTTCTTAAGTTGGAGAAAAGCTTCATCTGCCTTGTCGTTCCACTCAAAAAAAGTGCTCTTCTTCATGAGCTGGTACAGGGGAAGAGCCTTCTCTCCTAGCCGACTGATGAAACGGTTGATGGACGCCAAGCAGCCGCTAAACTTTTGTACGTCGAGCAGTCGGGTGGGCACTTCCATCCTCTCGATGGCCTTGATCTTCACAGGGTTGCACTCTATGCCGCGCTCTGAGAACAGGAAGCCAAGAAGCTGGCCGGCTGGTACTCTGAAGACACATTTCTCTGGGTTGAGCTTGATTTGAAATCGGCGCAGGTTCTCAAAGGTCTCCTTGAGATCTTCTAGCAGCATTCCACGCTTCTCCGTCTTCACCACAACATTGTCCACATAAACATGGGCATTCCTGCCGAGTTGCTTGAGGAGGCACTTCTGCATGCAACGTTGAAACGTGGCGCCGACATTCCTCAAGCTGAACGTCATGGTCAAGTAGCAGAAGGCTCCAAATGGTGTGATGAAGGCGGTCTTCAGCCTGTCGGCCGGGTTCAGCTTGATCTAGTGATACCCTGAGTATGTGTCCAAAAAACTCAACAGCTCGCATCCGGCTGTGGAGTCTATCACTTGGTCAATTCTCGGCAAGGCAAATGGGTCTTTGGGGCAGGCTTCGTTGAGGCTGGTGTAATCAATACACATGCGCCACTGCTTGTTTTTCTTCACCACAAGGACTGGGTTGGCCAGCCACTCTGGAAAGAACACTTCCATGATGAAGCCGTCTGCCAGTAGCCGGGCTATCTCTTCTCCAACGACTCTTCTCTTCTCTTCTGATAGGCGGCGCAAGGGCTGCCTGACTGGCTTGGCATCGGACCGGACATGTAACTTGTGCTCGGCGAAATCCGTCGGAACACCCGGCATGTCTTTAGGTGACCATGCAAAGATGTCCCGATTCTCACGGAGGAAATCGACGAGCTCGCCTTCCTATTTGCCATCAAGGTTTGCTCCTATGATAGCGTACCTCTCCGGGTGCTCCGAGTCCAAGGGTATCTTCTTTGTCTCTATGGCCGGCTTGAACGAGCCCTCGGCTTCCGACTCTGTGATGCCCCGAGACCGACGCTCCAGACGGCTTCCATATTTTTTTCGTTATCGTTGTGTGTATTTATTTGTTTGCTGCATTCATTATGTCATCATACGGATTGCATAATGTTTTTCATAAAACTTGCATCCGCTCGTAGTTGCCGCGTCCCCCCTTGCTTTTGTTGACCGTTCCGAGACCAACCTTGTTCTTCGTTTTCCCTCTTGCCTAAACCGGAGTCTCTTTGCACAGCGCATCGACCCCTCGCCCGTGTCCGAAACTCCCCCTGTCCCGACCCGGACTATCATTACCGTTGGATCCGGATCATCTCCAAACATCTCTTAAACATTTCCGTTTTCTTATTTGGACCCTCTAGCCTATTTTATCTTGACCATCCGATTTCGATCGGATGATCCAAACCCCCTCTCATTTCCCTATATATAGTCAAACCTTAATCCATTTGAGACCAAACCCTAAAATCTAGGGGAGCTGTACCATCTTCTCCGTCGTCCGCCGCCACCCCCTGTCCAAATCCTCCTCGGAGTCCACATCGAGCCAACCACAGCCACCAACCTTCCTCCTCGTCCAGCCACCACCCAACCTCCAGATCCATCCACCTGGACCCTTGGATAGAGATCCAACGTCCAGAAGGTGCTCCCTGCAACTCCCGCAAGCCCCCTCCTTCCATGGTTCCGCTCCACGCCCGAGCTCGTCCTCGAGCACGACGCCGCCCTTGCCGACCGCCGTCGACTAGGCCAGTGCTCCGCCGTCCCGCGCCCTTCCCTCTCCTTCCTTTTCCCCATCTTGTTTCTTCTCCCCCTCTCATGGTCTCTCTCCCGTGGCTCATAGGGACCCCGCCGCCACCGTTCGGGCTCTCCGGACGGATCTCCCTCTCTGCCGCCGGGAACGAGCTCCCCACGCCCGGATCCGCTCCTCCTTCGCGCGCCAATCATCGAGCTGCACGCCGCCACCGGGGGCCGTCGCCCGCCAAGTCCCTCGACCGCCTCGCTCGATAAGCCGCCAGGCGCCAAGCCTCGCTCGCGTTGACTACACCAACCGCCTCGACGCCGTCCAAGCTCCTGACCTCACCTTGGCCGCCGCCCGTTCGTCGCCCCTCGTCGGATCCGTGACACCTACCTCGACCTACTCCCTTCCCGGCCAGATCCACCGCCATGGAGACCCGCATGGCCAGCCGTCGTCCCTGCCGCCAAGTCCACGCCGTGGCCTCTACATCCTCTGCATCGAGCAGGTGCTCACCTGCGCATCCCGCTCAAGCCTCTCTGCTCGTTGACCGCGCGCTCGTCCAGCGCCTCGCTTGGACCGCTGCCAAGGCCCAACTCCTCTTCGCCAGATCCGCCGGCCTCCCTCTGCTTCCAACTGGGCCATGGCCCATGGTGAGAAACCCCCAGCACCCATATCATGTTTCAGCCTGTAGCTCTAATTCGGCTCGATATGTTTTTTTCCTGGTCCTGTGAATTTTGCAAATTATCCAGAGAATTACCATTTTGTAGAGAAGTCCCTCATGTTCATGCATATAATAACTCCACAACCGTGCATCGTATTAAAATGTTTTAAACATGTAAAGTGCTTAGAATTTCATCTAGTTTCATAATATGCTGCCCTCATCCATGTTTAAAATGTTTAAATTGTTGTTTGCATTAATTTGCTTAAATGCCATGTTAAAATAATTTATTTCGTAACTAATTAACCGTAGCTCCGATTTTAATAAAATTTATATGTAAATGGGGTAGAAAAATGCCTAGTTTAACATGGTACAATTTATTTTGTTGTTTAACAACATTAAAATTGTGTTTATGGCAGAACAGCACCAAATCTAAAATATGCACATGAGGATTTTCCGGAATTGTTGTTTGTTGTTACGGCCTCATTTAAACTTGCCTAAATAGTTAGTTTACTTATGCTTCACCCCTTGCCATGTTTTATTACATTTAATATTGTTGGGTACATAACCGAGAGAGAACTAAATAATTGATGTGGTGTCTCGTCAATATGCAACTCGTTGCATATTGAGCTCCAATTAATTTGTAGTGTTGTTTGTTGCACTTTGCCATGCCATGCTCATTAAACCGGACAGGCATCATACTTGATTGTGCATCATGCCATGTTTATGTGATGGTTGTTTACTATGTTGCTTGCTTCTTTCCGGGTTGCTTCTCCCGTTAGCTTCGGTTTCGTTCCGGAGTTGTGAGGATTCGTTGGACTACGTCTGTTTGTCTTCTTCGTGGACTCGTTCTTCTTCCTTGCGGGATTTCAGGCAAGATGACCATACCCTCGAAATAACTTCTATCTTTGCTTGCTAGTTGTTCGCTCTATTGCTATGCCGTGCTACCTACCACTTGCTATATCATGCCTCCCATATTTCCATGTCAAGCCTCTAACCCACCTTTCCTAGCAAACCGTTGTTTGGCTATGTTACCACTTTTGCTCAGACCCTCTTATAGCGTTGCTAGTTGCAGGTGAAGATGAAGTTTGTTCCATGTTTGGAACATGGATATGTTGGGATATCACAATATATCTTATTTAATTAATGCATCTATATATTTGGTAAAGGGTGGACGGCTCGGCCTTATGCCTGGTGTTTTGTTCCACTCTTGCCGCCCTAGTTTCCTTCATACCGGTGCTATGTTCCTTGATTTTGCGTTCCTTACGCGGTTGGGTGTTATGGGAACCCCTTGACAGTTCGCCTTGAATAAAATTACTCCAGCAAGGCCCAACCTAGGTTTTATCATTTGCCTACCTAAGCCTATTTCCCTTGGGTTCTACAGACTCAAGGGTCATCTTTATTTTAACCCCCCCGGGCCAGCGCTCCTCTGAGTGTTGGTCCGAACCGAGCAGCCTGCGGGGCCACCTTGGGGAAACTCGAGGCCTGGTTTTACTCCTAGCTTGACTTATCCGGTGTGACCTGAGAACGAGATATGTGCAGCTCCTATTGGGATTTGTCGGCACATTCGGGCGGCTTTGCTGGTTTTGTTTTACCATTGTCGAAATTTCTTGTAACCAGGATTCCGAGACTGATCGGGTCTTCCTGGGAGAAGTAATATCCTTCATTGACCGTGAGAGCTTGTGGTGGGCTAAGTTGGGACACCCCTGCGGGGTATAAACTTTTGAGAGCCGTGACTGTGGTTATGTGGCATATGGGAATTTGTTAATGTCCGATTGTAGAGAACTTGACACTTGACTTAATTAAAATGCATCAACCGCGTGTGTAGCCATGATGGTCTCTTTTCGGCGGAGTCCGGGAAGTGAACACGGCCTTGTGTTATGCTTGAACGTAAGTAGCTTCAGGATCACTTCTTGATCATTTCTAGCTTCTCGACCGTTGCGTTGCTTCTCTTCTCGCTCTTATTTGCGTATGTTAGCCACCATATTTGCTTAGTGCTTGCTGCAAACTCCACCTCATTACCCCATCCTACCCATAAGCTTAAATAGTCTTGATCTCGTGGGTTTTGTTATTGCTGAGTCCTCATGGCTCACAGATACTACCAAAACAGTTGCAGGTGCCGATGAGACTAGTGCAGGTGATGCCCCCGAGCTCAAGTGGGAGTTAGATGAAGACCTCGGTTGTTACTATGTTTCATTTCCGGTTGATCAATAGTGGAGCCCAGTTGGGACGATCGGGGATCTAGCATTTGGGGTTATCTTCTTTTCATTTGGATTTGACCATAGTCGGTCTATGTGTGTATTTTGAATGATGTATGATTTATTTAAGTATTGTGTGAAGTGGCGATTGTAAGCCAACCCTCGTTATCCCATTCTTGTTCATTACATGGGATTGTGTGAAGATGACCCTTCTTGCGACAAAACCTACAATGCGGTTATGCCTCTAAGTCGTGCCTCGACACGTGAGAGATATAGCCGCATCATGGGCGTTACAGACTCCTTGGGGTTGGGTGACATTTCCGGCTGCTTGCCTGCCATCGCCACAACTCGGTCAAGGAGCCGCTTCTCAGCCGCGATCACAAGGGACTCGGCCAGCCGGCTGCTATCTGCTGCACAAGCGGACGACTTCTTGTAATCCCCCGCTATGATCAGAATTCCTTGGAACTTGGCATCTTCATCTTGAGGTAAGCATAGTGGGGGACCGCCATGAACTTGGCCAGAGCAGGCCGGCCAAGTAGTGCATGGTATGGGCTCTCAAGGTCCACCACTTCAAACCAGACTGGCTCTCGGCATAAGTGATCTTTGTCTCCAAAGAGGACGTCTATCTGGATCTTGCCGATTGGTGAGCAGGAAAGGCCAGGGACTATGCCGTGGAATACAGTCCGACTGGGCTGAAGCTGCCTTTGTTTGATTCCTAACTTCTCCATGGTATCCTTGTACAGGATGTTGATGCTGCTGCCACCATCTATCTGAACTCGGGAAAAACAAGCAGCTCGCCTCTCTGTGGCAAAAGTGGCATCCAGAACTAGGGCGTAGGAGCCAGGATTGGGCATTACTTCCGGGCGGTCGGCTCTGCTCCAGCTGATGGGCTTCTCGGACCAATGCATGAACTCGGGGATCTCTGATGCCACCGCATTCACTTCTTGTTGTCGTTGCCGTCTGCTGCGCTTATCGCCGGCCACGCTGGTGAACACGACATAAGCTCCGTGCTCTTCAGGATACTCGTCTTGTATGGCTCCGACTGGTCGAACTGCCGGCTGGGGGGAGGAGGAGGCGGCTGCCCAGCAGGCGGAGGAGGCAGAAGGCTGTCACCCTTGGCGATCCTAGTGAGCCAATGGCACTTTCGAGTGGTGTGGTTGGACGGCTTTGCACCACTGTGGAACTTGCAGGGCGCATCAAGGGTCTGCTAATACGAGAAAGCGGGAAGCCAATTGGGCTTGCCGCCCTTCTGGCACTTGGATGGAGGCTGCCCTTCTGGCTGCTGGTCTTTGACTGTCGCCACCTGCCGGCTTGTAGAAGCCGGTTGCACGGCCTTGCGTTTGTTGTTGTTGGGTTGCTGACGCCGACTGGTGTCACCAGCCGGGGCCCGAGGAGCAGGAGGAGCCACTTTGCCAAACGCATCAACTTGGATCTCTGCCATCATGGAGGAGTCGGCCATGGCGTATTTATCTGCTATGATCAGCAGCTCGTCGAGGGTCGCCGGCTCGTTGCAGAGAAGCCTCTGCTTGAGAAGGGTGCCCTCTCGGCACCCGGTGGTGAAGTACTCAATGACCTGCACCTCGTGCACGCCTTCGCAAGAGTTGCGAAGCTCGGCCCAGCGTGTGAGGTAGTCACGAGTCGACTCATTGGGGCCTTGGACACACAAGGAGAGCTGCCGAGGCTTGGGCGGCCGCTTGTATGTGCTGGTGATGCAGATGAAGGCTTCGGTGAAATCGACCCATCTGTTGATGCTGCGGGGTTTCAGGCTGTTTAGCCATGTCCGGGCCATGCCCTAGAGCATGAGCGGAACATACTTCCCGGCAATGCGCTTGTTGCCGTTCGCGATGCTGACGGCTGTGGAGTAGTCATCAGCCAGTCATCCGGCTTCACGGAGCTGGTGTATTTGGGCATTTCTCTCGGGAGTGTGAACCCTTTGGGGAAGGGCTCATCTCGAATGCAGGGGCCAAAACAAGGCAGACCCAGCTCATCTTCTTCTTCTAGCGCCAGGGATCAGTTGAGATGGTCGATCTGGTGGCAGGCATCGTTCTCTCCGACTCCTTCTCGGCGGCCAAGGCGGTCGCCGAGTGTCGGGTGTTCAACAGGCGGCGGGGAGACACGCCTTTCCCTGCGAGGGGGAGGAGGCGGATAGTCATCCCGTCGTTCTACTGCTCTTGGGCGGCCGTCTTGGTCGCGCTCAATGGTGAGGCGAGTCCGGCTACGGCTGGCAGCTGGCTCCTTGTCTCTTCTTCCGCGGACGCCACCAATCAGCATCCGGGATGTCGCGCCTTAATCTCGGCGGGGAGGAGGATCGTCATTCTGCCGGTTGGGAGCCTTAGTACGGTAGCCGGCCTTGTGCTGCTCAGCAGCCGCGTCGAGAAGTCGTTGGACGCGCTCCGCCATCTGGCGACACTCTTTGCCCTCAAACTTGTCCAGCTCTTTTGCTGCCGCCTCGGCAGCTCATATGTTTTCCACAGGAGTGGCGTAGATGGGGCGATCTGCCCTGAATAGGCTGGCGATGGCCGCATCGCATTGCTGGACCGTGCCGATGCGGATAGGCCCACCAGGATCCGGCGTGCCACCCACAACGCGGTCCATCTCGTACTGGTAGGCCTCCGACAGGCATCTCATGTTGGCCAGCTTCTTGGCGCTCTCGACTAGCTGGGCGCGGCGTGCTTCCAGCATCTCGGCTTTGGCACCTTCTGGAATGGGTGCCGTCAGGTCTTGCAATGCCGCATCGAGCGGGTCATGAGCACCTCCGCCGGAGTGATCGCTGTGACCGATGACAAGCACCTCCGTGACGGTGCTTCCGCCCCTCTCCATGCAAGGAGGCGGCTCGTCGTAGACCACCACGTTGGTGGGGAACGCGTCAAGCAACGCAGTGTCGGAGTCGACGAGCATCGGGTCGGTGGAGCCTACAGATTCCAAGTCCACAGCAGGCTCGCTGGAGACGTGGAGCTGATGGAGGAGGCTCGCGAGGCGGCTCTCAGGGCCTTCGGTGCCCGCGTCAGATGCGGGCTCGTCGGAGAGGCGAACCTCGCCAACAAAATCGGCGAGGCAGCTCACCGCGCAGGCGACCTCCACGCCATGCAGCACGTCAGCAAAGACTCCGTCTAGCGTGCCGGGCTGGCTACGCTTGCCAAGGAGGAAAAGGGTTCCCGTCCAGAACAGGTCTCCGGACGACGGTGCACCTCGCCCCACGGTGGGCGCCAAATGTCGGGGGTTGGTTGTGACATATGCCAATGGGTGGCTTATCATGGTGGGAGCGAGTAGAACGTCGCCGGTGCCTGGAAGCGGGATAAGGCATAGACACGAACGCCGGCGCACTTTACCCAGGTTCGGGGCTCTCCTAGGAGATAACACCCCTAGTCCTGCTCTGCGGGTTCCCCGCATGATCACTAAGGCACTAGTGAGGACAATGGTGCCCCTCGAGCTGTTTGCTAGAGGTGGAAGAAAGCAAGGCTAGCTCTCTCCTTTCTCTATGGGCCGGTCTAGTTCTAACAGGTTGGGAACCCTTTGCATGGGTGCCACAGGGGTTTATAGGCCTACCCCGGGGTACAATAGTAATCCGCCGGTGTTGGACCCGGTATAAGTCTCTCTCTGTGGCGGCTTCTCCGCCGGCTGCTGGGGCCAGCCGCCTGGTGGGCCCCGCCGACTGGTCTGGTACGGAGCCGACAGGCCGCCTCCGCCGCTCGCGGGTCTTGTCGGCTGCTGATCACTGTAGTCGTGATGCTAATGACGCTGGCTCGGTCAGGGGAGCGTGGCTACAGCCCCGCCGCCTGGCGGGCGATTACTATAGCCACTCCGTGTCTCGTCTGGTTAATGGCGAGTGGACCCCGAGGAAGGGGCGGGTCGACTGCTGGGGACCGACCTCCCTCGGATCTGACTGGTGGGCTCTAGCCGTCTTCTGGGCTCTCGCTGATCGGTGGGGGGCGTCTTCCTTGGGCCGTACCGGCACACCGTCGTGGGAGCAGGGTTCCGCCTACTTGTGGTGACGTCAGGGGTGGAGTGGCAACAGTGCCGCGCCGGGCGGAGATCTCCACTGGTACGGTACACTGTGGCCACGCCCATCCCTTGATTTGGGAGGGATGGGCTATACTGTAGCCATTCCCTGTCTTGTCTTTCTTGATGAGGGCGCAGGCTTCGTAGGCGCCACGGGCTGACTACTAGGGGCCGGCTTCTCTGGAAGCCGCCCACTAGGAGTCGGCTTGTCATGATGCCGGCTTCTGGAACTCGGCCATCTACAGGCAGCCAGCTATTCCAACAGCCGGCCACCTGAAGGCGGCACCTCGTCTTGACGCCTCGACGGGCGCTGCCAGCCCCATTGTCTTGAAAGGCTCAGGGGCTCGGGTTAGCCTACCCGTGGCCCATTACTCCGACACCGACATTATATTCATGCTCACACACTCATTCTAGTAGTCGGTGCTCAACTTTTTCATTGTATTATCCATGTTAGTTTATTTGTTTTTCTCGCTTTTTCTTGTCTGTTTGAAAAACCTTAAGAAAATAAAAAAATAGTTGTAGTTAGTTTACTTTCTATCCATGCTTAGTTGTAGTATTAAAAGAAACCCCTAGGAGATTTCTCGTTCTTCTTTTGCTTGTTGGGAGTTTTCTCGTTCTTGTTTCTCTTCCTTCAGAAAAACAAAAACTCCAAAAATATTTCGGTGTGTTTCTTTGAAATTCTTTTCTTTCCTTTGGGGGTCGAGAGGAGAAGACCACGTTGAAAATGTTGAGTGGCTCTCATATGCATTATTGTTGATCTAACAAAGAGCCCATATTACCTTGTCTTCTCCTCGAATAAATGTTTGCAGATTCCAGCTTAGTCCAATGCACGTGCACTATTATTATTATCCACACCATTCGGTCGTGCAAGTGAAAGGCAATAATGACGATATATGATGAAATGATTGAGATGAGGAAAAGCTGGTATGAACTCGACCTATCTTGTTTTTGTAAATATGATTAGTTCATCGTTCCTGATTCAGCCTATTATGAATTAAACATGTTTGCAATAACAATTAGAGATCTTAGTTACTCATGCCATGCTTAATTAGCTAGGAGCTTATAATGGTTTACCCTGTGTGCCAACATGGAAATTAAAATGGTTGTGATGTAGTATGATAGGATTGTATCCTCCTTTGAATGATTCGTGTGGCTTGACTTGGCACATGTTCATGCATGTAGTTGAAACAAAATCAGCATAGCCTCTATGATATTTATGTTCATGGTGATTTGTATCCTACTCATGCTTGCATTCAATGCTGGTTAACCTCAATGCATGTTTATGACTGCTATCGCTCTCTAGTTGGTCGCTTCCCAGTCTCTTTCTAGACTTCACTCGTACTAAGCGGGAATACTGCTTGTGCATCCACTTCCATAAACCCCAAGTTGTTCCATATGAGTCCACCATACCTTCCTATATGCGGTATTTACCTGCCGTTCCAAGTAAATTTGCAAGTTGCAAACTATAAACCTTCAAATGTAATTTTGTTTTGTATGCTCGAATCGATCATGCATCAACTAGGGCTGTCAATATCTTCCATGTGAGGTGGGTTATTCTTACGATGAGTGGACTCCGCTCATCCCTCACGAGAAATTGGCTGGTAACCGGGATGCCCAGTCGCATGCCCAAAGCGAATCAAATCAAAATAATTGCAAACAGAACTCCCCCATGATTGTTGTTAGTTGGACGGTACCCGTTGTTTTGGACCAGCCATGGAGTGTGCTTGTTGGTGGTGGGGGAGTATAAACTTTACAATTCTATTTGGGAATCGCCTATAATGTATGTAGCTTCAAAGATACCGAGAACTCTTAGTTTCTATGTTGATAATGAAAGCATACCGCTCAAAATATTATTTATCTCTCTATTTCAAAACTTGAGCTCTGGCACCTCTGCAAATCCCTGCTTCCCTCTGCAAAGGGCCTATCTATTTACTTTTATTGCTGAGTCATCATCCTCTTATAAAAAGCACCAGTTAGAGAGCACCACTGTCATTTGTATGCATTGTTATTAATTAGTATTGAGTATGACTGTGACTGGATCTCTTTTACCATGAATTACAATGTCTAGTCAGTCCTTGATCTTCAGAGGTGCTCTGCATTTATGTTTCGCGGTCTCAGAAAGGGCTAGCGAGATACCATCTTATTATATCATATCATGATTGTTTTGAGAAAGTGTGGTCATCCGAGGTTTATTATTATTGATGCTCGATAGTTGGTTATGCCATTGATATGAGTAAATGTGAGACCTAAACGTTATTGTGAACACTGTTCAAAAAATCGGCCGATTCAGCGATTTATCGTCTGATTTATCGCTAATCGGTGGGTGACCGATAAAATTATGCCATATCATCACCATCTATCATTTGGACCGATTAATTGCTCTGACAAGCGATTTATCAAGAATATACCGATAAATCGGGCCTATTTCTAGCACTAAGATTGTGAATATGGTCAGTCCATAATCTTTGCTAAAAACTTGAATGCTGGCTTTACGTATTTGCAACAACAAGATCAAACAGAGTTTGTAAAAGTTTTTCTTTATCACTTTTAGTTTGTCAACTGAATTGCTTCAGGACAAGCAGTGGGTTAAGCTTGAGGGAGTTGATACGTCTCCATCAGATCTACTTTTCCGAACTCTTTTGCCCTTGTTTTGGACTCTAACTTGCATGATTTGAATGGAACTAACCCAGACTGACGTTGTTTTCAGCATAATTGCCATGGTGTTATTTTTGTGCAGAATAAAAAGTTCTCAGAATGACCTGAAACTTCATGGAGACAACTTTTGGAATTAATAAAAATATATTGGCGAAAGAATCAGCAGAAGGGGGCCCACACCCTGGTCACATGGGTGGGGGCACGCCCACCCCCCTAGGTGTGCCCTCTGACCTTGTGGCCCCCCTGGGCCTCCACTGACCTCAACTCCAACTCCATATATTCACTTTCGGGGAGAAAAAAAATCAGAGAGAAGGATTCATCGCGTTTTACAATACGGAGCCGCCGCCTAGCCCCGTTCTTCCTCGGGAGGGTAGATCTAGAGTCTGTTCGTGGCTCCGGAGAGCGGAATCCGTCGCCATCGTCATCATCAACCATCCTCCATCACCAATTTCATGATGCTCACCGCCGTGCGTGAGTAATCCCATGATAGGCTTGCTGGACGGTGATGGGTTGGATGAGATTTACCATGTAATCGAGTTAGTTTTGTTAGGGGTTGATCCCTAGTATCCACTATGTTCTAAGATTGATGTTGCTATGACTTTGCTATGCTTAATGCTTATCACTAGGGCCCGAGTGCCATGATTTCAAATCTGAACCTATTATGTTTTCATGATTATATTTGTGTTCTTGATTCGGTATTGCAAGTTATAGTCACTTACTACGTGTTATGATCCGGCAACCCCGGAGTGACAATAGTCGGGACCACTCCCGGTGATGACCGTAGTTTGAGGAGTTCATGCATTCACTAAGTGCTAATGCTTTGGTTCGGTACTCTTATTAAAAGGAGGCCTTAATATCCCTTAGTTTTCACTAGGACCCCGCTGCCACGGGAGGGTAGGACAAAAGATGCCAGGCAAGTTCTTTTCCATAAGCACGTACGACTATATTTGGAATACATGCCTATATTATATTGATGAATTGGAGCTAGTCTCTGTCACCTTATGTTATAACCGTTGCATGATGAATGCCATCCGACATAATTATCCATCATTGATCCATTGCCTATGAGCTTTTCACATATTGATCTTTGCATAGTTACCTTTCCGTTGCTACTATTACGATTGCTACAAAACTGCTACTGTTACCTTTGCCACCATTACCGCTACTACCATATTACTTTGCTACTAAATACTTTGCTGCAGATATTAAGTCTTTCAGGTGTGGTTGAATTGACAACTCAGCTGCTAATACTCAAGAATATTCTTTGGCTCCCCTTGTGTCGAATCAATAAATTTGGGTTGAATACTCTACCCTCGAAAACTGTTGCGATGCCCTATACTTGTGGGTTATCAAACTTCAAGAAGAATGGCAAGCAAGTTGCCGCTCACATGAAGAATCCCAAAGCTGGGCCCAAGCCTGAAGCTAAGTGCTTCTACTTCAAAGGAAATGGTCACTGGAAGTGGAACTGCCCCAAATACTTGGCGGATAAGAAGGATGGCAAAGTGAACAAAGGTATATTTGATATACATGTTATTGATGTGTACCTTACTAGTGTTTGTAGTACCGCCTGGGTATTTGATACCGGTTCAGTTGCTAAGATTAGTAACTCGAAACAGGAGTCGCGGAATAAACAGAGACTAGTTAAGGGCGAGGTGGTTATGTGTGTTGGAAGTGATTCCAAGGTTGATATGATCACCATCTCACACTCCCTCTACCTTCGAGATTAGTGTTGAACCTAAATAAATGTTATTTGGTGTTTGCGTTGAGCATCAATATGATTAGATCATGTTTATTGCAATACCTTTATTCATTTAAGTCAGAGAATAATTGTTATTCTGTTTACATTAATAGAATCTTCTATGGTCATACACCCAATGTGAATGGTTTATTGAATCTCGATCATAGTGATACACATATCCATAATATTGATGCCAAAAGATGCAAAGTTGATAATGATAGTGCAACATACATGTGGCACTGATACGTCCATTTTGCATAATGTTTTCTTATTGTTATTTATTGTGTTTGTATCCATAATAATGCTTTTTGGAGTAATTCTAATGCCTTTTCTCTCATAATTTGTAAGGTACACACCAAGAGGGAGAATTCCGACAGCTGGAAATCAGGACCTCAAAAAGCTACGTCAGGCCACCTATTCTGCACAACTCCAAATGAGCTGAAACTTTATGGAGAATTTATATGGAATATTTAAGAAATATTGGAGCCAATAACTACCAGAGGGGGGTCACCAGGTGGGCACAACCCACCTGGGCGCGCCAGGCCCACTGGCATGCCCTGGTGGGTTGTTGCCTCCTCGGCCCACCTCCGGTGCCCATATTCTAGTATATAAGTCATTTTGACCTAGAAAAAATTAGAATAATACTTTCGGGGCAGAGCGCCGCCATCTCGAGGCGGAACTTGGGCAGGAGCACTTTTGCCCTCCGGCGGAACGATTCTGCCGGGGGAACTTCCCTCCTGGAGGGCGAAATCATCGCCATCATCATCACCAACAACTCCCCCATATTGGGGAGGGCAATCTCCATCAACATCTTCACCAGCACCATCTCATCTCAAACCCTAGTTCATCTCTTGTATTCAATCTTGTTACCGGAACTATAGATTGTTGCTAGGGGGTGACTAGTAGTGTTGATTACGTCTTGTGGTTGATTACTATTTAGTTTATTTGGTGGAAGATTATATGTTCAGATCTATTATGCACATTAATAAACCTCTAATCATGAGCATGTTTGTTGATTGTGAGTAGTTACCTTTGTTCTTGAGGTCACGGGATAAATCATGTTGCAAGTAATCATGTGAATTTGATATGTGTTCCATATTTTGATGGTATTTATGTTGTGATTCCCTTAGTGGTGTCATGTGAACGTCGACTACACGACACTTCACCATATTTGGGCCTAAGGGAATACATTGTGGAGTAGTAAATAGATGGTGGGTTGCGAGAGTGACAGAAACTTAAACCCAGTTTATGCACTATTCCATAAGGGACAGATTGCATCCTAGAGTTTAATGCTATGGTTAGGATTTATCCTTAGTACTTTCCTCTTAGTTGCGGATGCTTGCGGGAGGGTTAATCATAAGTAGGAGGTTTGTTCAAGTAAGAACACCACCTAAGCACTGGTCCACCCACATATAAAATTATAAAAGTAGCGAATACAAATCAAACCAACATGATGAAAGTGACCAGATGAAATTCCCGTGTACCCTCAAGAATGCTTTGCTTACATTAAGAGACCGTTTTGGCCTGTCCTTTGCCTCAACAGGATTGGGCTACCTTGCTGCATACTTATTGTTACTATTGTTACTTGCTCGTTACAAATTATCTTCCTATCAAACTTCTCGCTAATTACAGTTTCAGCACTTGCAGACACTACCTTACTGAAAACTACTTGTCATTTCCTTCTGCTCCTCGTTGGGTTTGACACTCTTACTTATCAAAAATAGCTAAAATTGATCCCCTATACTTGTGGGTCATCAAGGCTATTTTCTGGCGCCGTTGCCGGGGAGTGAAGCACCTTTGGTAAGTGGAATTCGATAAGGAAACATTTATATAGTGTGCTGAAATTTGTTGTCACTTGCTACTATGGAAAATAATCCTTTGAGGGGTTTGTTCGGGGTATCTTCACCTCGTCCGGAACCACAATTAATTGCCCCTCAACCTATAGCACCTACTAAAAATATTGAATATGAAATTCCTTCGGGTATGATAGAACAACTGCTAGCTAATCCTTATGCAGGACATGGAACCGAACATCCTGGTATGCACTTGATACATGCAGAACAAATTTGTGGATTGTTTAAGCTTGCAGATTTTCCCAGGGATGAAGTTATGAAAAAGGTTTTCCCTTTATCTTTGAAGGGAAAGTCATTGGCATGGTATATGCTATGCGATGATATTGGATCATGGAATCAGAATTGTTTAAAATTGGAGTTTCACCAAAAAAATTATCCTATGCATCTAGTTCATCGTGATCGGAATTATGTATATAATTTTTGGCCTCGTGAAGGAGAAAGTATTTATCTATCTTGGGGGAGGCTTAAGTCAATGTTATATTCATGCCCCAATCATGAGCTCTCAAGAGAAATTATCATTCAGAACTTTTATGCTCGGCTTTCTCGTAAACCATGTTGGATACTTCTTGTGCTGGTTCTTTTATGAAGAAAACTATTGAATTCCGGTGGGACCTTTTGGAAAGAATTAAACGCAACTCTGAAGATTGGGAACTCGACGAAGGTTAAGAGTCAGGTATAAAGCTTAAGTATGATTGTGTTAAATATTTTATGGATACCGATGCTTTTCAAAAGTTTAGCACTAAATATGGACTTGACTTTGAGATAGTAGCCTCCTTTTGTGAATCATTTGCTACTCATGTTGAACTCCCCAAAGAGAAATGGTTTAAATATCACACACCCATTAAAGAAGAAATTAAAGAACCAGTACCAACTAAAGAAGAATCTATACTCTATAATGTTGATCCAGTTGTTCCTACTGCTTATATTGAGAAACCACCTTTTCCGGTTAGGATAAAGGAACATGCTAAAGTTTCAACTGTGGTTAACAAAAGCTATGTTAGAACACCTAAACCTGATGAACAAATTGGAGTTGAACCTATCATTGCTATGGTTAAAGATCTCTTGGAAGAAGCTATGGATGGGCATGTTATTTACTTCTGTGAAGAAGCTGCTAGAATTGCTAAACCTGATAGAAAAGATAAACATAGACCTGTTGTTGGCCTGCCTGTCATTTCAGTTAAAATAGGAGATCATTGTTATCATGGTTTATGTGACATGGGTGCTAGTGTGAATGCTATTCCTTACAAGTTATATCAAGAAATTAGGGAAAACATAGCACCTACAGAGTTAGAAGACATAGATGTTACTATTAAACTTGCAAATAGAGACACCATATCACCTTGTGGGATTATTAGAGATGTTGAAGCCTTGTGTGGGGAAGTAAAATACCCTACTGATTTTCTAGTTCTTGGTTCCTCACAAGATGATTTCTGTCCCATTATCTTTGGTAGACCTTCCAGAACACAGTTAATGCCAAGATAGATTGCCAGAAACAAACTGTGGGTGTTAGCTTTGGTGATGATTCTCATGAGTTTAATTATTCCAAGTATAGTAGAAATCATCATGAAAATGAATTGCCTAGTAAGGATGAATTAATTGGTCTTGCTTCTATTTGTGTGCCACCTACTGATCCTTTAGAACAATACTTGCTAGACCATGAAAATGATTTACATATGCATGAAAGAAATAGATAATATTTTCTTTGAACAACGTCCTCTACTTAAACACAATTTGCCTATTGAAACTATAGGAGGTTCTCCTCCACCTAAAGGTGATCCTGTGTTTGAATTAAAATAATTGCCAGACACTTTGAAATATGCTTATCTTGATGAAAAGAAAATATATCAACTTATTATCAGTGCTAACCTTTCAGAACATGAAGAAGAAAGATTATTGAAAGTTCTATGGAAGCACCAAGCTGCTATTGGATATACTCTTGTTGATTTAAAGGGCATTAGTCCCGCTCTATGTTAGCATAAAATTAATATGGAACCTGATGCTAAACCAGTAGTTGATCACCAACATTGGTTAAATCCAAAGATGAAAGAGGTGGTAAGAACGGAAATATTAAAACTGCTGGAAGCAGGTATAATCTATCCTATAGCTGATAGTAGATGGGTAAGTCCTGTTCATTGTGTCCCTAAGAAAGGAGGTATAACTGTTGTTCCTAATGATAACAATGAACTTATTCCACAAAGAATTGTTACAGGCTATAGAATGGTAATTGATTTCAGAAAATTAAATAAAGCTACTAGAAAAGATCATTACCCTTTGCCATTTATTGATCAAATGCTTGAAAGATTATCTAAGCATACACACTTTTGCTTCCTTGATGGATATTCTGGCTTTTCACAAATACCTGTTTCTCAACCTGATCAAGAAAAGACCACTTTTACTTGTCCTTTTGGAACTTATGCTTATAGACGTATGCCTTTTGGTTTATGTAATGCACCTGCTATCTTTCAAAGATGCATGATGGCTATATTCTCTGACTTTTGTGAAAGGATTGTTGAGGTTTTCATGGATAACTTTTCTGTTTATGGGAAGTCTTTTGATGATTGCTTAAGCAATCTTGATCGAGTTTTGCAGAGATGTGAATAAACAAATCTTTTATTGAATTGGGAGAAGTGCCACTTTATGGTTAATGAAGTCATTGTCTTGGGTCATAAAATTTCTGAAAAAGGTATTGAAGTGGACCAAGCTAAGGTTGATGCTATTGAGAAAATGCCAGGTATTCGTATTTTCCTATGTCATGATGGTTTCTATAGGAGGTTTATTAAAGACTTCTCTAAAATTTCTAGGCCTCTCACTAATATTTTGCAAAAGGATATTCCTTTAGTTTTTGATGATGATTGTTTAGAAGCCTTTGAAACACTCAAGAAAGCTTTAATCTTTGCACCTATTGTTCAACCACCTGATTGGAACTTGCCTTTTGAACTCATGTGTGATGCTAGTGATTATGTTGTTGGTGTTGTTCTAGGACAAAGAGTTGATAAGAAATTGAATGTTATTCATTATGCTAGTAAAACTCTAGACAGTGCTCAAAGAAATTATGCTACTACTGAAAAAGAATTCTTAGCAATAGTGTTTGCTTGTGACAAGTTTAGACCTTATATTGTTGATTCTAAAGTAATTGTTCACACATATGCTGCTATTAAATATCTTATGGAGATGAAAGATGCTAAACCTAGACTTATTCATTGGGTCCTCTTGTTACAAGAATTTGATTTGCATATTATTGATAGAAAAGGAGCTGAGAACCCCGTAGTTGATAACTTGTCTAGGCTTGAAAATGTGCTTGACGACCCACTTCCTATTGATGATAGTTTTCCTGATGAGCAGTTAGCTACAATAAATGTTGCTACTAGTACTCCTTGGTATGCTGACTATGCTAATTACATTGTTGCTCAATACTTGCCACCTAGCTTTACATATCAACAAAAGAAAAAAATCCTTCTATGATTTAAGACATTACTTTTGGGATGACCCACATCTGTATAAAGAAGGAGTAGATGGTACTATTAGACGTTGCGTACCTGAGCATGAACAGGGACAAATCCTACGGAAATTTCACTCCGAACCGTATGGAGGGCATCATGCTGGAGATAGAACTGCTCATAAGGTATTGCAATCTGGATTCTATTGGCTACTCTTTTCAAGGATGCTCGTAAGTATGTCTCATCTTGTGATGAATGCCAGAGAATAGGTAATATTGGTAAGCATCAAGAAATTCCTATGAATTATTCACTTGCTGTTGAACCATTTGATGTTTGGGGATTTAATTACATGGGACCTTTTCCTTCTTCTAATGGGTATACACATATTTTGGTTGTTGTTGATTATGTTACTAAATGGGTAGAAGCTATTCCAACTAGTAGTGCTGATCTCAACACCTCTATTAAAATGCTTAAGGAAGTCATTTTCCCAAAGTTTGGAGTCCCTAGATACTTAATGACTGACGGTGGTTCACACTTTTCGTAAGATGCTTGCTAAGTATGATATTAACCATAGAATTACATCACCTTATCATCCTCAGTCTAGTGGTCAAGTTGAGCTTAGCAATAGAGAAATAAAGTTAATTTTGCAAAAGACTGTTAATAGGTCCAGGAAGAATTGGTCTAAGAAATTAGATGATTCACTTTGGGCTTATAGAACAGCATATAAAAATCCTATGGGTATGTCTCCTTATAAAATAGTTTATGGAAAAGCTTGTCTTTTACCTCTTGAGTTAGAACATAAAGCTTATTGGGCAGTTAAAGAACTCAACTATGATTTCAAACTTGCTGGTGAAAAGAGGTTATTTGATATAAGCTCATTAGATGAATGGAGAACCCAAGCTTATGAAAATGTAAAACTATTCAAAGAGAAAGTTAAAAGATGGCATGACAAAAGGATTCAAAAGCGTGAGTTTAAAGTCGAAAAATATGTTCTTTTATACAACTCTCGTTTTAGATTCTTTGCAGGCAAACTCCTCTTGAAATGGGAAGGCCCCTATGATATTGAGGAGGTTTACTGGTCTGGAGCCATCAAAATAAATAATTTCGAAGAGTTATTATTGTTGACATCACCCTTGAGGTGAGTATGATTGGAGGCGAAACTATAAGCCCCTATCTTTCCATGTGTCCGGTCGAAACGTTTTGCTCATGTGTACAAGGTGAGTGTTAGCAATCATAGAAGACTATATGATGGTTGAGTATGTGGACTTGCCTAAAGGCTCCGACACCTGACCCTTCCTGAAAAGATGATGAATTGTAGTTGCAAAGTTGACTGAGAACGTAGTTTGTTGGTTTCTAATAGAGTTTTTGCTTTATACTTTGATTGTGTGATGAACTGTTACTTATTCATAGGAAGTATATGATGCAAGTTCTATGATTAAAGTCTTATGTTTAAATTTGTTGTTGTTATAATAATCAACATGATGCTTCTATGTCCGTATTTTGTTTTTATCGACACCTCTCTCTCAAAGCATGTGGACATGTTTTTCGATTTCGGTTTTCGCTTGAGGACAAGCGAGGTCTAAGCTTGGGGGAGTTGATACGTCACTTTGCATCATGCTTTCTTACAGTTATTTATTGTGTTTTTATCCATAATAATGCTTTTTGGAGTAATTCTAATGCCTTTTCTCTCATAATTTGTAAGGTACACACCAAGAGGGAGAATTTCGGCAGCTGGAAATCTGGACCTGAAAAAGCTACGTCGGGCCACCTATACTGCACAACTCCAAATGAGCTAAAACTTTACGAAGAATTTTATGGAATATTAAGAAATATTGGAGCCAATAACTACCAGAGGGGGGCCACCAGGTGGGCACAACCCACCTGGGCGCGCCAGGCTCCCTGGGGCGCTCTGGTGGGTTGTGTCCTCCTCGGCCCACCTCCGGTGCCCATCTTCTGGTATATAAGTCATTTTGACCTAGAAAAAATTAGAATAATACTTTCAAGGTGGAGCGCTACAGTCTCGAGGCAGAACTTGGGCAGGAGCACTTTTGCCCTCCGGCGGAGCGATTCTGCCGGGGGAACTTCCCTCCGGAAGGGGGAAATCATCGTCATCATCATCATGAACAACTCTCCCATCTTGGGGAGGGCAATCTCCATCAACATCTTCACCAGCACCATCTCATCTATAACCCTAGTTCATCTCTTGTATTCAATCTTATTACCAGAACTATAGATTGTTGCTAGGGGTTGACTAGTAGTGTTGATTACATCTTGTAGTTGATTACTATATGGTTTATTTGGTGGAAGATATATGTTCAGATCTATTATGCATATTAATACCCCTCTGATCATGAGCATGTTTGTTGATTGTGAGTAGTTACTTTTCACGCGATAAATCATGTTGCAAATAATCATGTGAATTTGATATGTGTTCGATATTTTGATGGTATGTAATTTTGTGATTCCCTTAGTGGTGTCATGTGAACGTCGACTACATGACACTTCACCATATTTGGGCCTAAGGGAATACATTGTGGAGTAGTAAACAGATGGTGGGTTGCGAGAGTGACAGAAACTTAAACCCCAGTTTATGCACTATTCCGTAAGGGACTGATTGGATCCTAGAGTTTAATGCTATGGTTAGGATTTATCCTTAATACTTTTCTCGTAGTTGTGATTGCTTGCGGGAGGGTTAATCATAAGTAGGAGGTTTGTTCAAGTAATAACAGCACCTAAGCATCGGTCCACCCACATATCAAATTATCAAAGTAGCGAACACAAATCAAACCAACATGATGAAAGTGACCAGATGAAATTCCCGTGTACCCTCAAGAACGCTTTGCTTATCTTAAGAGACTGTTTTGGCCTTTCCTTTGCCTCAAAAGGATTGGGCTACCTTGCTGCATACTTATTGCTACTATTGTTACTTTCTCATTACAAATTATCTTGCTATCAAACTACTCGCTACTTACAGTTTCAGCACTTGTAGGCACTACATTACTGAAAACTACTTGTCATTTCCTTCTGCTCCTCGTTGGGTTCAACACACTTAATTATCGAAAAGAGCTAAAATTGATCCCCTATACTTGTGGGTCATCAGGCACTACCATTTAGGTCATATTGGTGTAAACTGCATGAAGAAACTCCATGCAGATGGACTTTTGGAGTCACTTGATTATGAACCATTTGATACTTGCGAACCATGCTTCGTGGCAAGATGACTAAAACTCCGTTCTCCGGAACAATGGAGCGAGCTAATGACTTATTGGAAATAATACATACCGATGTATGCGGTCCGATGAGTATTGAAGAACGCGGCGGGAATCATTATTTTCTGACCTTCACATATGATTTAAGTAAGTATGGGTGTTTTTTGGAATCGTTCTTTTTTGGAATTGTTATTGTTCCATGCTATTAGATTACCTATTTTGGATGTATTCTATGCATTAATATGCTATTTTATATTATCTTTGGGACTAACCTATTAACCTAGAGCCCAGTGTCAGTTTTTGTTTTTTTCCTTGTTTTTTAGTTTTACAGAAAAGGAATATCAAACAGAGTCCAAACGAGCTGAAACTTTACGATGATTTTTTATGGGCCAAAAGAGAACCCTGGAGCATCTGAGCCAGGCCAGGAGGTGGACGAGGAGTCCACAAGCCTAGAGGGCGCGCCCCTCCCCCTACGGCGTGCCCCCTAGCTTGTGGGCCCCTCGAGCGTCCCCCTGATGTGAGACCGATGCCAAAAACTCCTACAAATCCTGAAACCTCTAGAAAGAAACCTAGATCGGAAGTTATGCCGCCTCAAGCCTCTGTATCCGTGAAAAACCAATCGGGAGCCCGTTCCGGCACCCTGCCTAAGGGAGAAACCATCACCAGAGGCCATCTTCATCATCTCGGTGTTCTCCATGATGAGGAGGGAGTAGTTCACCCTCGGGAGCCCATACCAGTAGCTATAAGGTTATGCGTTGATTTATACCAACTTATCTCACGAGTTCTTGTTGAGTTTTATGTGGATGAAGTTTTTAAGATTTAGGGAAACCGTGATATAAAAGGAATTAAGGAGACACAAAATCTCAAGCTTGGGGATACCCAAGGCATCCCTAATTAATATTTCAAGAAGTCTCAAGCATCTAAGCTTGGGGATGCCTCGGTTGGCATCCCACCTTTCTTCTTCAACAATGATCGCTCAGTTTTGGTTGAGCCTAAGTTTTTTCTTCTTCACTTGATTTTTGCTATCCTTGTAATATCATTTTATTTTGTTTTGATTGCTGTTTGAATAAAATTCTTAAGATTTGAAATTCTTAGATGAGAGAGAGTCTTCACATAGTTACTTAATTTTTGACTACTCATTGATCTTCACTTATATCTTTTTGGACTAGTTTGTCAGTTGCTCTAGGCTTCACTTATATCTTTTTAGAGCATGACGGTGGTTTTATTTTGAAGAAATTGATGAACTCTCATGCTTCACTTATATTATTTTGAGAGTCTTTAAATAGTATGGCAATTTGCTTAGGTTTTGAATTTAGTCCTAATATGATGGGCATCCAGGAGGCATATAATAAAACTTTCATAAAGAGCATTGAATATATGAGAAGTTTGATTCCTTGTATTTGTTTTGAGATATAAAGATGGTGATATTAGAGTCATGCAAGTGAGTAATTGTGGATTGGTAGAAATACTTGCGTTAAAGTTTGTGATTCCTGTAGCATGCACGTATGGTGAACTGTTATGTGATGCAGTCGTAGCATGATTTATTTTTGATTATCTTCCTTATGAGTGGCGGTCAGGAATGAGCGATGGTCTTTTCCTACCAATCTATCCCCCTAGGAGCATGCATGTAGTACTTTGTCTCGATAGCTAATAGACTTCTGCAATAAGTATGTGAGTTCTTTATGTCTAATGTTGAGTCCATGGATTATACTCACTCTCACCCTTCCACCATTGCTAGCCTCTCTAGTACCGTGCAATTCTCGCTTGTGCATTAAACCCACCATACCCTTCCTCAAAACAGCCATCATACCTACCTATTATGGCATTTCCATAGCCATTCTGCGATATATTGCCATGCAACTTTCACCGTTCCATTTTATCATGACACGCACCATCATTGTCATATTATTCTCATATGCATGATGCATTCAAATAGAGTCATATCTTTGTTCTAGCATCGAGTGTAATTCTTGAGTTGTAAGTAAATAAAAGTGTGATGATCATCATTGTTAGAGCATTGTCCCATGTGAGGAAAGGATGATGGAGGCTATGATTCTCCCACAAGTAGAGATGAGACTCCGAACTTAAAAAAGAGAGGCCAAAGATCCCAAATAAAATAATAAGAGCCAAAGAGCCCAAAAAAAGAGGCCAAAGAGCCCAAACAAAAAAAAACAAAAAAATGAGAGAAAAAGAGAGCAGAAACAATGTTACTATCCTTTTTGCACACTTGTGCTTCAAAGTAGCACTATGTTCTTCATGATAGAGAGTCTCCTATTTTTCACTTTCATATACTAGTGGGAATTTTTCATTATAGAACTTGGCTTGTATATTACAATGATGGGCTTCCTCAAATTGCCCTAGGTTTTCATGAGCAAGCAAGTTGGATGCACACCCACTTAGTTTTATTTTGAGTTTTCATACACTTATAGCTCTAGTGCATCCGTTGCATGGCAATCCCTACTCACTTGCCTCGATGTCAATTGATGGGCATCTCCATAGCTCATTAATTTGCCTAGTTTATGTGAGACTTTCTCATTTTTGTCTTCTCCTGACAACCTCCACCATATTCTATTCCACCTATAGTGTTATATCCATGGCTCACGCTCATGTATTGCATGAAAGTTGAAAAGGCTTGAGAACATTAAAAGTATGAAACAATTTCTTGGCTTGTCATCGGGGTTGTGCATGATGAAATATTTTGTGTGATGAAGATAGAGCATAGCCAGACTATATGATTTTGTAGGGATAACTTTCTTTGGCCACGATATTTTGAGAAGACATGATTTCTTTATTAGTATGCTTGAAGTATTATTGTTTTTATGCCAATATTAAACTTTTGTTTTGAATCTTATGGATCTGAATATTCACTCCACAATAAAGAAGATTACATTGATAAATATGTTAGGTAGCATTCCACATCAAAAATTCTGTTTTTATCATTTACCTACTTGAGGATGAGCAGGAAATAAGTTTGGGAATGCTTCATACGTCTCCAACGTATCTATAATTTTTTATTGTTCCATGCTATTATATTATCTGTTTTGGATGTTTTATATGCATTAATATGCTATTTTATATTATTTTTGGGACTAACCTATTAACCTAGAGCCCAGTGCCAGTTTCTGTTTTTCCCTTGTTTTTGGGTTTTACAGAAAAGGAATATCAAACTGAGTCCAAACAAGCTGAAACTTTACGATGAATTTTTATTGACCAAAAGAGAACCCCGGAGCATCGGAGCAAGGCCAGGAGGTGGACGAGGAGTCCAGAAGCCCAGGGGCGCCTCCCTGGCTTGTGGGCTCTTGAGCATCCCCCTGACATAAGACCGACGCCAAAAATTCCTATAAATCCCGAAACCCCTAGACAGAAGCCTAGACCGGAAGTTCCCCTACCGCAAGCCTCTGTAGCCACGAAAAACCAATCGGAGCCTGTTCCAGCACCCTGCCGGAGGGGGAAACCATCACCGGAGGCCATCTTCATCATCCCAGCGGTCTCCATGACAAGGAAGGAGTAGTTCACCCTCGGGGCTGAGGGTATGTACCAGTAGCTATGTGTTTGATCTCTATCTCTCTCTCGTGTTCTTGATTTGGCACGATCTTGATGTACCACGAGCTTTGTTACTATAGTTGGATCGTATGGTGTTTCTCCCCCCTCTACCTTCTTGTGATGAATTGAATCTTGCTCTTTGAGGTTTCGTTATGTTGGATTGAGTATTGGATTTGAGAACACTTGATGTATGTCTTACAATGGGATATTTGTGGTGACAATGGGATGTTCTATTGATTCACTTGATGTATGTTTTGGCACTCAACTCGCGGATTCTCGCATTGGGGTAATCTATGCATAGGGGTTGATGCACATTTTCGTCCTACGTTATCTGATAGAAACTTTGGAGTGATTCTTTGTTGCATGTTGAGGGATTGTTATACGATCCAATTATGTTATCATTGTTGAGAGCATTTGCACTAGTGAAAGTATGAACCCTAGGCCTTGTTTTCAAGGATTGCAATACCGTTTTTGCTCACCTTTGTTACTTGCTACCTTGCTGTTTTTATATTTTCAGATTACAAAAACCTATATCTACTATCCATATTACACTTGTATCACCATCTCTTCGCCGAACTAGTGCACCTATACATGTTACCATTGAATTGGGTGTGTTTGGGACACAAGAGATTTCTTGTATTTGGTGGCAGGGTTGTTTGAGAGAGACCATATTCATCCTACGCCTCCCATGGATTGATAAACCTTAGGTCATCCACTTGAGGGAAATTTTCTACTATCCTACAAAACTCTGTGCTTGGAGGCCCAACACGAGTCTATAAGAAGAAGGTTGTGTAGTAGACACCACTTATGTCCAAAGGCTTCAGCCTGATAAGCTCGAACCCAAATCGAAGAAGTGCGTATTCATAGGATACCCTAAGGAAACAATTGGGTACACCTTCTACCAAAGATCCGAAGGCAAGATTTTTGTTGCTAAGAATGGATCCTTTATAGAGAAGGAGTTTCTCTCGAAAGAAGTGAGTGGGAGGAAAGTAGAACTTGATGAGGTAATTGTACCTTCTCTCAAATTGGAAAGTAGCACATCACAGAAAACCGTTCCCGTGATGCCTACACAAACTAGAGAGGAAGTAAATGATGATGATGATGAAACTTCAGATCAAGTTACTACTGAACTTCGTAGGTTGACTAGAGCATGATCCACACCAGAGTGGTACGGTAATCCTGTTCTGGAAGTCATGTTATTAGAACAAGGCGAACCTACAAACTATGAAGAAGCTATGATAGGCACACATTCCAACAGATGGCTTGAGGCCATGGAATCTGAGATAGGATCCATGTATGAGAACAATGTATGGACTTTGGTGGACTTGTCCGATGATCGGGAAGCCATTGAGAATAAATGGATCTTCAAGAAGAAGACTGACGCTGATGGTAATCTTACTGTCTATAAAGCTAAACTTGTCGCAAAAGGTTTTCGACAAGTTCAAGGGGTTGACTCCAATGACACTTTCTCACCCGTAGCGATGCATAAGTCTGTCGAAATCATATTATCAATTGCCCATTTTATAATCTGGCAAATGGATGTCAAAACTGCATTCCTTAATGGATTTCTTAAGAAGAGTTATATATGATACAACCATAACGTTTTGTCGATCCTAAAGGTGCTAACAAAGTGTGCAAGCTCCTGCGATCCATCTATGGACTCGTGCAAGCATCTCGGAGTTGGAATATATGCTTTGATAAGGTGATCAAAGCATATGGTTTTATACAGACTTACGGTGAAGCCTGTATTTACAAGAAAGTGAGTGGAAGCTCTGTAGCATTTCTAATATTATATGTCGATGACATATTGTTGATTGGAAATGATATAGAATTTCTGGATAGCATAAAAGGATACTTGAATAAGAAAATTTTCAATGAAAGACCTCGGTGAAGCTACTTATATATTGGGTATCAAGATCTATTGGGATAGATCAAGACGCTTAATAGGACTTTCAAAAAGCACATACCTTGACAAAGTTTTGAAGATGTTCAAAATGGACCGGTCAAAGAAATGATTCTTGCATGTGTTACAAAGTGTGAAGTTCAGTAAGATTCAAAGCCCGACCACGGCAGAAGATAGAGAGAGAATGAAAGTCATTCCCTATGCCTCAGCCAAAGGTTCTATAAAGTATGACATGTTGTGCACCAGACCTATTGTGTACCTTGCCATGAGTTTGGCAAGGGGGTACGATAGTGATCCAGGAGTGGAACACTGGACAGCGATCAAAGTTATCCTTAGTTACCTAAGAGGACTAAGTAAATGTTTCTAGGTTATGGAGGTGATAAAGAGTTCGTCGTAAAGAGTTACGTCGATGCAAGCTTTGACACATATTTGGATGACTCCGAGTCTCAATCTGGATACATATTGGAAGTGGGAGCAATTAGCTAGAGTAGCTCCATGCAGAGCATTGTAGACATAGAAATTTGCAAAATACACACGGATCTAAATGTGGCAGACCCGTTGACTAAACCTCTCTCAGAAGAAAAACATGATCACACTCTAGTAAACTCTTCGGGTGTTAATCACATGGCGATGTGAACTAGATTATTGACTCTAGTAAACTCTTTGGGTGTTAGTCACATAGCGATGTGAACTATGGGAGTTAATCACATGACGATGTGAACTAGATCATTGATTCTAGTGAAAGTGGTAGACTGAAAGAAATATGCCCTAAAGGCAATAATAAAGTTGTTATTTTATATTTTCTTATTCATGATCAAGGTTTATTATTCATGCTAGAATCATATTGATTGGAAACCTAAATACATGTGTGAATACATAAACAAATACCCTGTCCCTAGTGAGCCTCTACTAGACTAGCTCGTTTATCAATGATGGTTAAGGTTTCCTAACCATAGACATGAGTTGTCATTTGATAACGGGATCACATCATGAGGAGAATGATGTGATGGACAAGACCCATCCATTAGCTTAGCATATTGATTGTTTAGTTTATTGCTATTGCTTTCTTGATGACAAATACATATTCCTTCGACTATGAGATTATGCAACTCGAATATCAGAGAAATACCTTGTGTGCTATCAAACATCACAACGTAACTGGGTGATCATAAAGATGCTCTACAGGTATCTCTGAAGGTGTTTGTTGAGTTGGCAAAGATCGAGATTAGGATTTGTCACTCCGAGTATTGGAGAGGTATCTCTGGGTCCTCTCGGTAATACACATCATAAGCTTGCAAGCAAATGACTTAGGAGTTAGTTACGAGGTGATGTATTATGGAACGAGTAAAGAGACTTGTCGGTAACGAGATTGAACTAGGTATGAAGATACCGACGATCGAATCTCGGGCAAGTAACATACCGATGGACAAAGGGAATTACGTATGTTGTCATAAGGTTCGACTGATAAAGATCTTCGTAGAATATGTAGAAGCCAATATGGGCATCCAGGTTCTACTATTGGTTATTGACTAGAGACGTGTCTCGGTCATGTCTACATACTTCTCGAACCCGTAGGGTCCGCACGCTTAACGTTCATTGACGATATAGTGTTATATGAGTTATATGATTTGGTGACCGAATGTTGTTCGGAGTCCTGGATGAGATCACGGACATGACGAGGAGTCTTGAAATAGTCAAGAGGTAAAATTGATATATATATATATATATATATATATATATATATATATATATATATATATATATATATATATATATATATATAGGACGATGGTATTTATACACCGGTAGAGTTTCGGAGTACACCGAGTAGTCATCGGGTCGCTAGAAGGGGTTCCGGACACCCCCAATAAGTGTATGGGCCTAATGGGCCAAAGGAGGAGACAGACTAGCCCACTATGGGGCTGGCGCGCCCCTCTCCTTGGCAGGCCGGCCCTAGGGGAAGGAAAGAGGAGGGGTGGCCCCTCCTGCCTTTCCCTCCTCGTGAGAGAAAGGAAAGGGGGGCTCCTCCTCCTGCTTTCCTCCCGCAATCATATATGGAAGGGGGCGCGGCTTGGGAAAGTCCCCAAGTAGGATTCGGCCCTACTTGGGGCGCCCCTTGGCCTCTCCTCTCTCCCCCACCAATATATATGTGGGAAGGGGGCGCCACACAGAACCACGACAATCTCTTAGCCGTGTGCGGCGCCCCCCTCCACTGTTTACACCCTCGGTCATACTTTCGTAGTGCTTAGGCGAAGCCCTGCGGAGATAGCATCACCATCACCGTCACCACGCCATCATGCTGCCGGAGCTCTTCCACTACCTTGCCGTCTTGCTGGATCAAGAAGGCATGGACGTCACCGAGCTGAATGTGTGCTGAACGTGGAGGTGCCGTACATTCGGTACTCGATCGGTTGCATCGCAAAGAAGTTCGACTACATCAACAACGTTACTAAATGCTTCCGCTTACGGTCTACGAGGGTACATAGACACAATCTCCCCTCTCGTTGCTATGCATCTCCTTGATAGATCTTGCATGTGCGTAGAATTTTTTTTGTTTTCCATGCAACGTTTCCCAACAGGTAGGTGGGTTGCAGGTAACTCTCTCTCTCACACACACACACACACACCGTCTCTCTCTCTCTTTCCTATTTCTTTTTTGTTTTCTATTTTTATTTTCTGTTTGGGTATAGATTAGAGCACTAAATCTATTTGGATTAATTTGAAACCTTTTATGGGCTCTCACTGAAATATCCAAAGGCCCTCTCTAAGTTTTAAATTATTTGGAGCCTTTAAAATATATATAGTAATTAGATGGCCCCAAATCAAATAAAATATGTTTCAATTCAAAATACATTTGGTCCTGCAAAAATGTGCACTATTTATGGTTAGGGTTTTCACCCTTTTCCCTAAATCATGAACATTTTTGAAGGGCATTTCAGGTTCATTGAAAATTATTTTAGTAAAACCTAGTTTGTAAGAGGAGTGCTAGGGTTTATGCCATCTACATTTCAAGTTTCATGCAAATTTAAACTTGATGCACCACATGGAAGTTAGCCTAGTGCATTACCAGAACTAGGGATGTGACAACACTGGAGCGGGAGGGCGGCCATGGGGGATCCTTGGCCAACTCCGGCGAGCATAGGCAGTAGGAGGCCCTCCCGGCCTTGCCGCACTAGCTAGGGGATCGATTTGTGGCCAGAGACGAATTTCAGGATGAGTGAAACGGCTCGGGAAGCACGTTATTTATAGACGACGAGGTGGCCGAGATCGAGCTTCACCGAAGATGAGCTGTAGAAGATAACGAGAGGGGGAGGGGCTCGGGCTCGACGAGTAGAGGAAGTAGATGATGCCAAGAATAGTGGGTGCACAGGGCCAAAGCTACAACTCACAAGGTGGGACAAGACGTGCACGCATGCGCACTGGACCGGACGGACTCGCCGTGTCCGCGTCCACCGTGCAGTCTGCCGGCTTCGGGGAGGGGCGGAGCGGTGCTAGGTGGAAGGAGCAGACGGTGCTGAGTGGCACGGGCATGCTGTTTTGGCGCGAGGAGGGCAAACAGGCGGCGACAGAGGGGTCCCGGCGTCCAGAGCGCGTCGACCGCTTGTCGAACACCCTTGACATGCACGGTCACCGCGTGCGCTAGCACACGCGGTGCATCTGAGGCTGACAAACCTTGCCTAGGGTGTAGTCCCGTCAACACGGTGCTGTAGTGTGCCCTCAGCTCGACACCTAGCCCAAGAGACAAGACATGAGAGAGCAGGCAAGTTTCTAGACAGAAACTTGTGATGATACTTGAGAGAAAATTACTTGGAGTTAAAGAGTAAAATTTGGTGGTTAAGAATCTCCTAGGAAGGTAGTCATGTCTTAAAAATTTCAGCCCAAATGGATCAAGGAAAATTGTACTTGCTTCACAAAGTGACATTTCTGTCCAGAAGCAAAAAACATTTTCCTTAGCTAAATTTTTTCAAATGACCAAGGGATATTTTTATATGAGAAGGTGAGGCATGATCCAAAGTATATTTGGGAATTTTATTGAGAATTTTTAGAGCAAGAAAAATGAGAGTTGCTTCATAGCTAAGTGAAGAAACCTTCATTTTCAAAGGGAAAATGAATATTATGCCATTAAAGAAAATTATTTCATGGCATAACAATGATGGTGATAAGGTCAAGAGAGGGTTTAGGAATGATAGAACCCATTTGAAAGAGAATCAAAATGATTTCCAAGTGGTATGTCCAAAAGAATTGACTGAAACCCCAAATGCAAATTCAAATATTTAAGAAATCCAAGAAAAAGAAAAATGGGCAAAATCCAGGGTGTCACACCTCCCGGGCGCGTGGGGTTTCGGGTCCTGAAAAGCACATGCCAGATTGCTTGCGTACCGCGATTCTGGACGGGTCTCCTTCGACGTGTGCTGCAGTGCATCACCCTCGGCATTGGAGGTAAATGGTGACGTGTTCGTGTGCAAATAATGGGTCCCTTTTAGTACACGCCAGTGCTACTTCTCGAACATACCAGTGGAGGGTGATATAGTGCGCCCACCACTCATGTGAATTCACCTATACGCCCTTTCCTAGTAGTGAAGGACTCGAATTTGAATCTCTTCCCCATGCGCAGGTCCCCATTTAAGTCCAAAAGCAATGGAGAATGACCAAAAACTATCGGGCCAAGAGCCGTGAGGTAGCATGTTGGGTATATTTCTTCCCAAGAGTTAGTGCCAAAACGTGGTCTATTTTCTCCAATCTCATTTGAGCCCTCTCATTTGACCAGGTGTATCTCTGTGTATTTAGGTATAGCTATTTGACCTCAGGCAGGTTGAGCTTGGTTCGGAAACGTGCCATCATCCATCTATTTATAATGTTGTTGCTTTTATCTTCTGGGTTAACCAATAAGTTGAAGTCCCCCACAATCATCCATGGGCCTGCATGAAGGTCTCGAATATCCACCAATTCCTACATGAACACAATCTTTTCTCGATCCAGTTGTGGGCCATACACACCCGTGATCCACCACTCCAATCTACCACTAAGCTTGACCAATGTCGTTAATGTGTTATTCGTATAGTGAGGATTTGATAGAGTAACCGCTGAAGCATCCCATGCCAAAATCCCACCATTCGTTCCTACGGCTGGCAAGTAGAAAATGTTTTCAATTTATCGGCAAGGTAGTGCCTCACAATTTCAAGAGTTACAACCCCCATTTTGGTTTCTTGGGAGCACACTATTCTCATATTAGCCGCCATAATCACTTGAGATATAGTATTCCTACGGGCTAGGGTGTTCAATCCACGTACATTCCACATGAGTGTGTTGAACGGTTGACAATTCATTTGTGAAGCCCCCCATGAAACCACAAAACCAGGCAACTACTGCCTATCCTCCACCATGCCGTTGTGCTCGAAGAGTGGTAGGATCAATGGCTCACACCAAACAAGGCCAGAATGGCCTTAATGTGCGTATCGGCAAGTGGCTGCTCGAGCAGTTGCACATAGGCTTCAAGTGCCTCATCACTGATTATCTCCCCTCCGTTACACTAAAAAAATACACTTTTGTGATGATACGTGTTTGTCACAGTAGGTCAGGTTTTCTGTCATGCATGTACATCCATGACAAATTTATGACAGAATCAAGATAGTCATACCTATGCTGTCGTAGAAGTGTTCCATGACATTACCAAAATTATCATCACGGAAGTGTCCAGTTCCATGACGATAAATCGTGCGTCACAGAAGTGCTTTCGTCAAGGGTGACTGACACGTGGCATCCACCGTAACGGAACGCCGTTAAGCTATCGGGTCTGGTTTTGGATCTGATAACCCATTAACAGCCCCGACCAATGGGGATTTTCCACGTGTAAAATCATCATTGGCTGGAGGAAACACGTGTCGGCTCACCGTTGGGACAGATGTCATCCACTCATTGGACCCAAAGCGCCTATGATACGCCGACACGTTGTCGGTGTACTAGAGTAGGGGTGCCCTAGTATCCCGAACTTGTGCACGGGTAGTTGCAGCACCCCGCGGCAGGGCTTGCCTAGCGACCGCCAAGGTCCTCCGTGGTTCCTTTGGAGCCACTCAAGAACAAAGTATTCAAGCCAAGGAGACAAGGCCCCGGCAAGAGGAGCTTGCCGGGAAGGCCACCCAAGGCACCTAGGAGACAAGGCCCCGGCAAGAGGAGCTTGCCGGGAAGGCCCGGTGAGCGACAAGCTTCCGGACGCGACAAGTCAACAACCGCGGCAAGGCGCTTGCCGCGGCAGGCTACCACTCTTTTCCTACGCTCCAGCACATCCACCAACGTGTCGCCCTGGGACCTTTCGGTAGCGTGGCAAGAGTCTGTCTTGCCCCGAGCGCTGATGGCAAGCGGCCATGACAAGATTGCCATCGTGGCAAGCGGTGGCACCCCTGACGGTCCTTGTTTGCACTGTTTGGGCGACGTAGACGGGCATTTAATGCCTTTGTCCCCTGCCGTCAGGCTTAGGTATGATACACTGTACAAGTAGCTGTACCAACCGCATTCCTTTTCCATTTTTGCCCTTGTCTACGTTGCCACCTGTCGGTGACCCCTTTAGCATATAAAAGGAGGCCCATGCGCAACGTAGAGGAGGGTTCAGAGGGTTCGAAAGGCTCGAAGCCAGAAAGCACCCAGGCTAGGTCTCGTTAGCAGCTGGTGTGTACTGTAGCACTTAGCGCTCCCTAGCAAGAACTCAATACACTCAAACTTGCAGCAGTAGGAGTTTTATCTCTCCGGAGAGCTCCGAAGCTGGGTAAACTGCTCGTGTGTTTCGCCTCGATCTGCTCTTCGTGCGACCTCCGCCCCTCGCCGAACCAAAAGGGGCTCGGTCCGCCGGTCCCATAGGTGTTCGTGGGTCAGATCAGCTTCCCCGACATCTTTGGCGCGCCAGGTAGGGGGGCGTCGAGGCTGTGTGAACCTGATCCGGCGTTCACACGAGCAACATCTTCATCATCTTCATCGACATGCCACCGAAGAAGAAGGCTTCGGCGGCAGCGGAGCCGTCCACGTCGATCCCACCACCACCGGAGCAAATGGGTGGTGGAGTAGACACCGGTGGAAGAACGGGCGCCGGCGAAGGAGCTCGTGACGCTGCCAAGTCCAAGGACAAGGCTGCGCAGACCTCGGCGTTCGTACATGCACCGCGCCCATCTCAGGAGGCGCGAGACCGACAGCGTCATGGTATTCACAGTACCATACGCTCGTTGGACCAAAATCGAGCTGGTGGATCTCGGGGCCCTCAAGACCAGCGTGCACGCCAACATGCTGGCACGAGCGAGGCACGGTTGCCTGGACGGGATACTTCTCCTTCTAACATAGTTAGGAGTCCGAGCATATCCCGCTCCTCGCACCGTTCGCCACTACCACCCTCCACTCCAGCAGAAGCTTTGACGAGAGCTCAACTACTCCTGGATTACCCTCCAACAGCCGACAAGGTCGATGAATGGAGGGCCACCATTTAGAGTGTCATCAGCTTTGCCAACGGCAACACTCCACGGCAGCCGAGTACATCGGCCGCCGCAGGACCGCCAGGCGCGAGCCGGTGGTGACGAGACCAGTGGGGGTGCAACCACCATGCACTCTCCACCTCGAAGGCCAAGTTCGCCAACTCGTCGGATCCACCTCGACAGCGACTCCACCGCGTCATCAGATCCGCGAGCTCGTCCCGATCAGCGCCAAGTTCTTCATGAACGACAGCAAGAAGACGCTCGAACTCGCATCGAGCGCCGAAGAGAAGCGCGGCGTCAATTCGACCAGCGCGCTGGGCCCTCTGTCGACATGCATGCGCCAGGGGAACCAGTGACTTGTCAGACGCGGTAGGTTGCCCTGCGTTCACTCGTGAGCTGCGGCAAGTCCAGTGGCCCAGCAAGAAGAATTTCAAGCCAGATGTGCCAGAGAAGTACGACGGCAAGACGCATCCGTCGGAGTTCCTCAGCATCTACACCATTGCGGTGCAAGCTACCGGGGGGCGAGACGACAAGATTCTGGCCAACTACTTCCCGCTGGTACTCAAGCCTAATGTCAGATCCTGGCTCATGCACTTGCCGGACAACTCCATATCCTCTTGGGCGGATCTATGCCATCAGTTTGTCGGCGCCTTTACAGGCGGCCACAAGCCTCATGGCCAAGAGAGTGACCTTCATCTGCTTGCCCAGAAGGAAGGAGAGCCCCTGCGCAAGTACATTCAGAGATTCAGCCGCGTACAGCACAACATCCCAGATGTCCACCCTGCCGCGGTAATCAGCGCGTTTCATCAGAACGTGCGGAACCGTAGGATGCGGGAGGAGATGGCGATGTGCAAGATCAGAGACGTCAGTGAGCTATATGCCCTGGCCGACAAGTGTGCACGTGCTGAGGAAGGGAGGAGACTCCCCGGAGAGAATACAGAAGCAGCAGGATCTGATAGTGAGGGGTCTGCCCCGGCAAGGAAAAGTCGGCGGCCGAGCAACAGGAGGAAGAAAGGCAAAGGTGTGCTAGTTGTTGAGCAGTCCGGCAACGGAGGTGGCGCCAAGAAAGCCAAAGTTGGTAGCTCCGGCAAGGAGGTTGCTGCTGGCGCCAACTGCCAGGCTGTGGCGGTCGCCGACAAGGAGGACGGCTCCAACAAACAATACTGCAAGATCCACCGCACCAAGGGCGATGACCTCCAGAGCTGCAAGAAGGTCGAGCAGCTCGTTGAGCAGCAGAAGGCTGAATACGAGCGACGCGACAAGGAGAAGGCCCAGGAAGGTGCTGGAGGAGCTAGCAAGAAACGTCCCGGCCGAGGAGGACGCCGCGGCAAGGCCAAGCAGCGGCAAGGAGACAGACCTCCCCGCGGCCGCGACAAGGATGAAGATGACGATGATGATGAAGACATGGATGATGACGAGACTGATGAGCAGGAGTTCCAGAAAGCCACAGAGGTCTTGTGTGTTGACGGTGGTGCTTCTCTACATACTTCACACCGCCAACTCAAGCAGTGGATGCGGGAAGTCAATGCGGCAGAACCATCCGTCGAGTCACGCAAGCCTCTAAAGTGGTCCAGCACGCCTATCATCTTTGATATTGAGGACCACCCTGATCGCATAACTGCGGTCGGATGCTTGCCGATGTTGGTTTCACCAACTATCCGCAACCTCAAGGTCACCAAGATGCTAGTTGACGGTGGGGCCGGCTTGAATCTGATCTCCTCCGCGGTGCTCCAGAAGTTTCAGATCCCTAATGGCGAGCTCGAAGAGACCGGCACATTCCAAGGAATCAATCCGGGAAGGAGCAAGCCGAAGGGAAAGATCACGTTGCCGGTGACGTTTGGCCACAAGCTGAACTTCAGGACTGAGAGGGTCACTTTTGACGTTGCTGACTTTCCATTGCCTTACAATGGGATACTTGGCCGTCCAGCACTCGCCAAGTTCATGGCAGCCTCTCACTATGCATACAACATACTGAAGATGCCAGGCCCGATAAGTGTCATTTCTATCCCTGGCGACAAGAAGGATGCTCTTATCTGCGCCGACAAGATCTACCGGGAAGCAGCAGCTGCAGCAGATCACAAGTCACTTGCCGCTGAAGCTCCCGGGGCGAAGAAGAAGACCAAGTCTGGCAAGAGCTCTGATGCCCACTCCGGCAAGCGCACCTCCTCGGAGTGCTGCGCTACCGTCGAGGACGCACCTTCGAGCTCCACCGGCAAGTACAAGAAGGCGATGGCAGCTCCACCAGAGACCAAGAAGGTGTCCACCAAGGAGGACGACACTGGTGGTACCTTCACCATCAGTGCCACTCTCGACCCCAAATAGGAAAGCACGCTCGTTGCTTTCCTGCGGGCGAACGTCGACGTGTTTGCATGGCAACCGTCTGACATCCCCGGTGTTCCCAGGAAAATAATTGAGCACCACCTTGCCGTCTGTCCTCATGCGTGGCCCGTCAAGCAGAAAGTCAGGAAGCAAGCAGTGGAGCACCAAGAATTCATCGCAGAAGAAATCAAGAAGTTAGAAGCAGCAGGCCTTGTTAGAGGAGTGCTCCATCCTACGTGGTTGGCCAATCCTGTAGTCGTGCGCAAGGCAAACGGGAAATGGAGGCTTTGTATCGACTTTACTGATGTTAATAAAGCTTGTCCCAAAGACCCATTTCCCTTGCCGCGTATCGACCAGATTGTTGACTCCAGGGCCGGATGTGATTTGCTTTCATTTCTTGATGCATACTCAGGATACCATCAGATCTTCATGGCAGAAGAGGATGAGGAGAAGACCGCATTCATCACCCCATTTGGCACATACTGTTTTGTACGGATGCCTTTCGGTTTAAAGAATGCTGGTTCAACATTTGCAAGAGTAGTCCATGACGCTTTTGAGCCGCAAATACACAGAAATGTGGAAGCATACATGGATGACATAGTGGTCAAAAGCAAGGACAAGGCGACTCTGATTCAAGATTTAGACGAAACCTTTGCAAATCTGCGCAAGATCAACCTCAAGCTCAACCCGAAGTGCGTCTTTGGAGTCCCCTCCGCAAACTTCTCGGGTTCTTCATGTCTCAATGGGGAATTGAAGCCAATCCCGACAAGATCAAGGCCATCGAGCAGATTGAAACACGAGCGCGTCAAGGATGTACGAAGACTTGCGGTTGCGTAGCTGCTCTCAAAGAGGTTTATCTCTAGGTCTGCTGAAGCGCCTGCCATTTTTCAAAATATTGAAAAAGGCAGGTCCAATGAAATGGACTCCGGAAGCGGAGGCTGCGCTGCAGGACTTAAAGAGGTACCTGTCCTCCACTCCAACACTTGTCGCACCTAAGCCACAAGAGAAGTTGCTGTTGTATATAGTGGCAACCAATCAAGTGGTTAGTGTTGCGTTAGTAGCGGAGAGGGAGGCGGATGATGAGCTAGCAACCACGGCAGATGCATCCAGCGAAAAGCAAAGCACTTCACCGGCAAGCTCTGGTCCCGACAAGGATGGATCTGCGCAGATGTGTGAGAAGATACAGAAAAGGATGGTGCAGCGCCCAATTTACTTTGTTAGTTCCCTTCTGCAGGGGGCTAGGTCAAGGTACTCTGGTGTGCAGAAATTGCTTTTCGGCCTTCTCATGGCCTCGAGAAAGCTGCGCCATTATTTCCAAGCACATGAAATCACAGTCGTCACTCGCTTTCCACTGAAGAGGATACTGCAAAATCCGAAGCGGCAGGCAGGATTGTCGAGTGGTATTGGAACTGTCAAGCTTTGGCCTCAAGTTTGAGAGCACCTCAACTATCAAAGCGAGCATTGGCAGAATTCATAGCGAGTGGGCGCTAACACAAGATGAAGAAATTCGAAGCGAGCATCCCGTCAAGGAAGCAAGCAAAGAGTGGCTGATGTACTTTGATGGTGCCTTCTCGCTGCAAAGCGCCGGTCTGCAGGCGTGCTTGCTTGTCGCACCTACCGGAGAGCACCTCAAGTACATAGTCCAGATGCACTTTCCCAAGGAGCAAGCAACAAACAATACATCGAGTATGAAGGTTTGCTTGCGGTCTCGAGATTGCAGTAGACCTTGGGATCAAAGCTCATTGTCGGGGTGACTCACACTTGTCGTCCGCCAAGTGAACAAGGATTATCGAGTTCGTTGATGGAAGCCTATGTTGATGAAGTGAGAAAGCTAGAAGAGCACTTTGACGGCTCTGAGATGGAATATGTTCCAAGAGCCCAGAACGACATTGCTGATGGCCTGTCAAAGTGCGCCGCACTCAAGTTACCCGTGGAACCAGGGATCTTTGTGCTCAAGCTGACTCAACCGTCTGTAACGCCATCAACTGGATAGAACAAGAAGAGGAAGTTGATTTCGGTGACTATTTTCGGCGAGCTTCACGAAGCGGCGCCAAGGTCCCAAGATCAACACCAAGAATCTTGAGGAGCAGTCTGCTCCAACAAGCCCTAGGGTTTATTTCGTTGAAGCGAGCGCTCCCGACAAGTTTTGCTCGGCAAGCTTGCCGGGAACGTCAAGCTCGGCGAGCCCGTGTTCTCGCCAGAGAAGCGAATGTTCCCAGCAGCGATGTGCCTTTAGTCCTTGTTGTCGAGCCATAAGCTCCGGCATGGGCGCAGCAGATTGTCCACTTCCTTCAGATAGGAGATCTTCCCGAAGAGCAAGAAGAAGCGGAAAGAGTAGCCCGGCAGTCAAGTATGTACCAGTTTGCCGACAGCACACTGTACAGAAAAAGACTCAACGGTGTGAAATTGAAGTGTACAAGCATACGATGGAGAAGCTAGGAATCAAGCAAAGACAGCTTCAGCATAGTCGGACTGTGTTCCACGGAATTGTACTTGGCCTTTCCTGCTCACCGATTGGCAAGATTCTGATAGACGTCCTCTTTAGGGACAAGGATCACTTTCGCCGAGAGCCAGTCTGGTTCGAAGTGGTGGACCTCGAGAGCCCCTACCATGCCTTGCTTGGCCGACCTGCTTTGGCCAAGTTCATGGCGATCCCCACTCGCCTACCTCAAGATGAAGATGCCGAGTTCAAGGGATTGACCATAGCCGCGACTACAGAAGTCGTCCGCTGCTTGACGAAAGCAACCGGCTGGCGAGTCCACAGTGATCGCGGCTGAGAAGCGGCTCCTGGATCGGATTGTGGCAGTGGCCGGCAAGCAGCCAGAGATATCGTCCGACCCCAAGGAGTCAGAAGCTGAGGGCTCGTTCAAGCCGGCCAAAGAGACCAAGAAGATACCCTTGGACCTGGAGCACCCAGAGAAAAACGCTGTCATAGGTGCAAACCTCGACAGCAAATAGGAAGGCGAGCTCGTCGATTTCCTCCGTGAGAATCGGGACATCTTTGCATGGTCCCCCAAGGACATGCCAAGTGTGCCGACGGATTTCGCCGAGCACAAGTTACATGTCCGACCTGATGTGAAGCCCGTCAGGCAGCCCTTGCGCCGCATGTCAGAAGAAAAAAGAAGAGTTGTTGGAGAAGAGATAGCCCGGCTCCTCGCAGCCGGTTTCATCATGGAAGTTTTCTTTCCAGAATGGTTGGCGAAACCGGTCTTGGTACTAAAGAAGAACAAGCAGTGGCGGATGTGTATTGACTACACAAGCCTCAACAAAGCCTGCCCCAAGGACCCGTTCGCTCGCCAGAATTGATCGGTGATAGACTCCACGGCCGGATGCGGGCTGTTGAGCTTCTTAGATGCATATTCGATATATCATCAGATCAAGCTAAACCCGGCGAGAGATTGAAGACCACCTTCATCACACCATTTGGAGCCTTCGCTGCGACCATGGCGTTCGGTTTGAGGCATGGCGCCACCTTTCAGCGTTGCATGCGAAGTGCCTCCTCAAGCAGCTTGGCAGAAACACCCACGTTTACGTGGACGACGTGGTGGTGAAGACGGAGAAGCGAGGAACGCTGTTGGAAGACCTCAAAGAGACCTTTGAAAACCTACGTTGATTCCAGATCAAGCTCAACCCAGAGAAATGCGTCTTCGGAGTACCAGCCGGTCAGCTCCTTGGCTTCCTGGTATCCGAACGCGGCATAGAGTGCAACCCCGTGAAGATCAAAGGCGATCGAGAGGATGGAAGTACCCACCGCGCTAGATGTGCGAAGTTCACGGCTGCTTGGCATCTATCGGCCGTTCATCGATCGGCTGGGCGAAAGCTCTCCCTTTGTACCAGCTTATGAAGAGACCACCTTCTTGAATGGAACTCAAAAGCGGGCGAAGCCTTTCTCCGATTGAAGAAATGCTGACTACTCCCCAGTCTTGGCGGCTCCGACTCCAAAGGAGCCCATGCTCCTATATTACCGCCACCGGCGGTAGTAGTCCACAGATCATTGTAGTTGAGCATAAGGAGGAAGGCAAGCGCTACATCCGAGACCGATGTATTACTTGGCGAGTCTTTGTCGACCTCCAGCGAACTACCCCACTACCGGAAGATGTGTTATGGCGTGCATTTTGCATAAAGTTAAAGCCTTACTTTCAAGAGCATCCAATCACCGTGGTTTGCACGGCCCCACTAGCGAGATCATCGGGCTTGAGATGCTTGAGCCGAGTGGCCAAATGGGCCATAGAGTTGGCCCCCTACACCATCTTTACCAGCCCGCACCGCCATCAAGTCTGGCGCTGGCCGACTTCCTGCGTCGATTGGGCGAGACCAGATATCTCTGCCGCGCCGCGACTCCACCATTAGCGGATGCACTTTGATGGCTCAAGATGCGCACCGGCTTGGGAGCCGGCGTGGTCCTCACTTCCCTAAAGCGACAAGCTCAAGTACCGCTGCAGATCCATTTGGCCGCCTCCAACAACGTCGCCCGAATCTGGCGCTCATCCACGAGCTCCGGCTTGCCAAAGAGCTCGGCATTCACGGATCTGTGCTATGGCGACTCCGACTTGGTGGTCCAACATCATCCGGAGGCCGGGGCGCCAAAGATGCAAATATGGCGAGCTACCGCTTTACAGTGCAGCAGCTGAGTGGATATTTTGAGGATCGAATTCCTCCATGTACCAAGGCGACAACGACCAAGCGGATGTCACGGCAGAATCGGTTCCACCCGACAGGCAATACCATCGGCGTCGCCCTTCAGCGCCTTCTCAAGCCATCCGTCAAACCGTCACCAGAGTCGGACTCCATTTTTGTGCCGTCTCCCCCTGAAGAAGGCAGATCGACTCAAGAGCCTCGGCAGACGGCACAAGAATCCTTGAAGACGCCCCCAATAGCGGCGATCGAAGCGGCCGGGGACTTCAGAACCCTGCCCGGGGACTGCGGTGACCCTTGCGAAGACTCCAGTACTCGGCTCGGGGACTGCGCTAGTCGGCCCGGAGACTTCTTCAACCCAGCAAGCTGCTGCAGACTCCAACCCGCCACCTCCCAGCGCAGCGCCCTGAATCCAAGTTGCGATCTTGGCGGTTGAAGAAATAGCAGCACCCTCATGGGCCCAGCCCATCTGAAGTTTTAGTAAGCGGAGAGCTACCAACTGATGAAACCTTGGCTCGGCAAGTGCAACAGCGCCGGCAGCCTATACTATAGTCAATAGAGAGCTGGTCAGGTAGGCGTCACGGTGTCTACCGGCCTGCGTCGAATCGAGCAAGGCCACGCAATCCTTGAAGACATCCATCAGGCGAGTCGGCCATCATGCAGCCTCTAGAGCACTCGTCGCCAAAGCCTTCCGACACGGTTTCTTGGCCAACCGCCCTAGAAGAGCCAAGGAATTAGTTCAAAAATGCAAGGGGTGCGGTATTCCGCTCCAAGCCGCTTGACCGGCTTCTGCGCTCAAGACTATCCCGTCGCTGGCCCCTTTGCATGCAGGGCCTGGACATGGTGGGACCATTCAAGGCGGCGCGAGGTGGCCTAACTCACCTACTTGTCAGCGGTGGAAAAGTTCACCAAGTGGATAGAAGCAAAACCCATCAAGAAGTTGAATGGTCTCTGGCGGTGACTTTGATCGCCGACATCACGACTCGATGCGGCGTACCACAACATCATCACCCGACAAATGGCACAAATTTTGCCAAGGCGCCCAGCCCGTTTACAGCGCGAGCAGAGGCATCCGGCCCTCGACTTAGCGTCCGTTGCCCATCTGCGATCAAGCGGCCAGTGGAAGCGGCGAACGGCCTCATCTGTTTGGCATCAAGCCTCATTGGTCGAACCACCGGAAGCGTTCGGCGGCTCTTGGCTGAGAGATTTGCCAGCGTCCCCAGAGTCTGCGTCGACTCCAAACAAGTCAGCTGGCTTCACACCTTCTTCCTCATCTACGGTGCGAAGCCGTCATCCCAACGGATATAGAGTTCGACTCCCGAGTCACCATGTACACCGAGGAGGCGAAGAAGCACGTCAAGGCGGTGTCGATCTGCTTTGGAAGAGGTCGACTCTTGTCACTCGGCCGGTCCGGCATCTACCAGCGAGCCTGCGCCCTACTACAATAAGAAGGTCAAGCCAAGATCATTCCTAGAGGCGACCTTGTGCTCCGGCTGATCCAGCGAACAACCCGGCCAGCCTGGTGTCGGCTCCTTAGGAAGAACCGTTCATCATCGATAAAGTGCTGAGCAGCGACTCCTACTACCAGTCGATGCTTTCGAAGCCCGAAACACGCAAGAGGATGACTCCGGCAAAGAGGCGGCGGCCATGGAATCGAATCTCCTCCGAAGATTTTCTGATTGATGTAGTATGTACCACGCTACCCTTTTGTGTTTGAAATACCAAGACTCCGGGCCCCGAGGAGGCGAGCTCGGGGACTGCCCTCTTTGTTATCTGTATGATAAAATTATGCCTTTGAGTATATTACCCTTGATTATGCTGTTTGGCACGGGCTTGACTAGTCGGCCGGGGACTCGTCGCTGAGCTATGAAGTGCTTCTGAAGTCCGACAACTAGCGTCACGGTGCCCAAACCGTCTCTGTCGAAGCCGCAGCTTCATGAGCTGTTTTTAGTGGGCAGGGAGTAAGGTAGGCGAGCGCCCACGAAAAAAGGGCTAAGGACCCAAAGCATAAACATAGTTTTAATCGGCTCCCAGCCCGTTTAAGTGAGACCGACTCTTAAGAAGCGACTTACCGTTTTCTACCCAACTTAGCTTGACTCTAAAATGGCCAAGTGCTTGCCTTCTCAAAGTAGCCAAGCACTTGACCTGAAACAACAATCCATGAGCGCGGTTGCCCAGCGCGGCGGCATCTAAGGGAAGCGGCAAGGAAAAAGCCACAAGAGCAATAAGCAAGAAACATAAAATTAGAATAATATTTACACAAACTTAGGCCCTTGGCGGATCTTGACAAGTTCTTTCAAGAGACTAACAAGCAGATAAAATAAAAGACAAAGGCAGCGGCCTAAAGCGTGGATTGGTAGGAAAAATTTGGGCGGCGTCGGCGAGCCGAGCCGGCTGGCTGGCGATCTCGGTTTGATCGTCTCGGCATGGTGGCTCGGATGATGGCGGCTCGTTCTTTGGAAGGCTTGGTCGGCTGAGGTGGCAGCCCGCCCGTCTTCCCAGCGCCTCCATGCCGTCTCAAATCCTCCGCCTCGTCTTCATCCTCGGTCTTTGGTCGATCACCTCCGCCGAGTCCTCGCCGTGATCCGGGTTCATCGAACCACTCGGCGGTGCCTCCCCACCGTCTTGACCCGGCTCGGGGACGAAGACACTGGGTGTCCGTGTAGTCGGCGATCGCCACGCATGCTCGTGAGGCGCTCTCCGGCCAGCAGCTCCGCTGGGCTTCGGCCGAATCGGCCAGCGGTCAAGGTCGAGCCTGGATACCACGCCTTAGCGAACTCGGGGCTCGGCGAGCTCCGGCCAGAGCAGGAGCCTTCCAAGCCTCAAGGCGCCCAGCCGCGACCTCCGGCCCGGTCGGCGGTCCGGCTGGGAGTCTTATAAACTGGCATCTCTGGCCACAGGGCCATGTCGCTGGCCCCGACCGCTGAAGGCGCGCGGCATCCGATGTGCGGCCGCCTCCCTGACCTCAATGCTGGGAGCTGCTCATCAAGGGTCCGGGCGTTGGCTGCGATCTCAGCACCACTCGCCCTCCGCGCCTCGCGCTCGGCCTCGATGGCTTGATTGGCGCTGCGTATGACCAGGGGAAGAAATGCGCCAGAAGAAGAAAAAGCGAGTTAGAAAAAGCGAGCCGGCTTAACCCATAGTCGGCAGCCCAAGAAAGTAAAAGCAAACTTACCATCGGCGATATCTTGATTTCATGGGCCGGAGGTCAGCTCGCTTCCTGTCGGTCCAGGTGGGCGCTTCGCTCTCAAATTTGGCGGAGGCGGCCTCTTTCTTCTCCGCCTCGGCCAGCGCCATGCTGGCAACTCCTACTGCTCCGCCCGGTATGTAACCAGCAGGTCGGCGCTCTGCGGCGAGCTTGCACTCCTCCTCTTTAAGCGCGCAAAAGCGGTCTCGGCCGTGCCAGCTGCCCCATGAGGCGGCGTTGGACTCTGAATAATAAAAAAGAAGAAGGGCCTTAAAGTTGTCGATTAAGAAGGTCGCCCGGGAACATCCGGCCCATTGCGCAGCGATCGGCCGAATCTCGAGGACTACAGCCAGCGAGTCTTGTGCGCCCGAAAAACTCACCTCGGCTCCTCGCCGGTCGGCCCGCTTGTTCAGTTCTTCAGCGTTGCGGTTAAAAAGCGGTAGCCGGAGGTTGTGATATTCCTGTAACAAAGTTCGGAACCGGTAAAAACTTGGAAGTAAGCAAATAAAGTTCGAGCCGCTTTGCTCGGCCCGACCGAAACTTCGGGACTACACCCGGTGGAGTCGTTGGCGCGCCCATAGAAGATCAAGAAAATTGAATGAAACATACCGCCGGCGCGGATCGTGGCGCCAGGTGCGCCTTGAAAAGAGTTCTCGGGCGTCGCCTTCAGCCCATACCGCTGGGCGTCCGGGGGCGCTGTGTTTAAGCGGGCCGTGCGCCTCCTCGCACCCTGTAGGCCTGGCGCTTATCGCCTCGGCATCGAGGATGGCGAGCTGGCGGCGCTGGTCTCAAAGGCGGGCGCCGAGGTCGCCTTCTCAAAACGGCGCCTTGGCGAGCATCTTGAACAAGCAACTGCGCCGCAGCCGTCGTTAATCGGCGCAGGTGGAGTCCGCCGGTGTTTGCCTCGCGTGACCTCAGACTGCGGCGGGCCGGCGGAGGTGGCGGCGGCCGCCCGCGAAAGACCTCACGCCTTCCCTCCTGCTGACAGGGGACCTCACCACCGACTCCCTCCGACTGCCCGTGAACTCCGGCGGTGGTGGCGGCTCAGCGGAGTGGCGGCAAGCGCCGGCCCAGGCGTGGCACCTCCTTGCTTGCCTTTTGCTGCAGCAGCCCGACCGCCTTCTCGGCCTCCGCCTTCTCCCGAGGCGGCCTCCTCCTCGTCGCTTCTCCTGCGCATTCCGCTCTGTTGCCTCACGGAGGCGGCCGCAGGTCAACCCACCGGCTGTTGGCGGACGTCTCCGCCGACCCATGAGGAGGCGGCAGCGACCCTCTCAAGGTGAGGGCCACGATGAAAAAAGGACATGAGAAGACTTGGGCAAGGCGGACCGAGAAGAAAACAAGACAGAATAAAAAAGGTACTTCAGCGGAGACCAGCGGTGGTTTCTTCACCTCCTTGCAGGCAGTTAGCCTTCAGCGGCTTCTTGGCGCTGAGTCCGTGGCCGCTCCCAAATTTCTTGGCTGGCAGCTTGGCTGACTCGGCCCGGCCAGCGCTTCTTGGCCCGCCTTGACCCCAAAGGCGGAGGAGCTCGCGCTGGATGGCGGCTCTCTGCTTGGCGGCGAGGCGACTTCCTTCGGCGTCATCATCGGGCCGGTCTGCGAAAGTGGCCGAGGCACTGAAGTCGTCCGCCCCCCCTCCCTCGGCGTCGGCCTCCATCGCCCGCCACACCCAAGTCGGGGTGCGTCGGCGTCGCTCTCCGCCAGGTCGGGGGCAATTCATGAGCCGCCTTGTGGCGCCGGTCAAGCGGCATGAGAGGATTACGAGTCGAAAAGACCAAGAAAGTAGAGCGGATCCAGGCTAAGGAAGAAGCAGAGAATCAAGAGACAACTTACCAGCAGCGGGGGATTGGCGTGAGTATGGCTCCTTGCCGAAATGCCATTCCTCCGTGAGGTCGCCGTTCGCCAAAAGTTCACCGTGTCCACCACCTCGCGTGGGGCATGTCCTTGAGCACAGCCGGCTGGGGTCGGCGGCGCTCATCTGCGAATCGGATGAGGTCGGCCTTGAAGAGGAGAACTTCAGCGCACCGAAGGGCGAAAAGTCTGCCCGGTCAGGCCCTCATTTGTATTATTCGCGAACAGCATAGCTTGGCGGCATTACTGCGGAGTCGGCGTCCGGGCACTGTGGGACCAGCTAGTGGAGTCGACTGCCGATTCGCCACCATGTAGGGCGGCAAGTTGACCCGATCGCCTTGAGGCGACGTTCTTGGCGATAGAAATATGAGCGCTGCCACATCTTCACCGACTTGATGGGGGATGGCAGGGAAAGGGTTCTCGGGCACGGCCTCCTCTTGGCGATGAACATGCCGCCGCAGGCCCGACACTGTGGCGGCGTGGGTCGAGCTTCGCGGAAGAATTCCCCCCAACTCGATGGTGGGGAGAAATCCGAAACCCTTGCGCATAAGGATCTCGAGCGACCAACTTTAACACCACCGTGTTGGGGGTGAGTGGTGCGGCTGGAGCCGAAGAACTCCAAACGCTTGAAAAAGCCGCTCGCCGGCAACCCTAGCCAGCGCATGAGGTGCAGCGGAAAATCCTGCCTTCGCCCTCCTCCGGCGTCAGCGTGATTTACCCCTCCGGCGTAGCCTTGAGCCCGCACTAGGTGGCTGCGGGGATGCAGCGTGTTTGTGAAGGAATTCTATTATGTAAATGCGTCGATGATGGAGCCGTCCCTTGCGGGGCGGTGGGAGGCCTGGCGGATGAGAGCTCATCTCCATGCGAGAAGAAACAAGGCTCGGCAGCGGTGGGCGAGGAAAAGGCGAGCAGGAGGCGGGGATGAGAGAGTCTGGCGTGCGTGCGCCCCCCTCCCTCCCCGCCTACTTATAGGCGCCCTAGGCTCTGGCGGCCGGGCGTGGGATGCTGCGCCCGCGTCCCCACGCCCATGATTTAACCCAGCGTTCTGCCGCGATAGCAGTAGAAACAACTTCCCCGCCTTACGACCGCAGCGGATCGGCTGCGGCGTCGAGGCTGCAATGGTGTGGGCCCGCTTGCGGGCATGTCTACATCACTTGCAGCGTGGGCTGGCGGTAGCCCCTCAGCGTGGCGTCGCGTGGCGGGCCTTGCGGCTGCAGGGAAGCTTATCGAACACGCCGCCCGGATCCCTTGCGACCTTGGAACCTTTGAAGAGCAAGGCGGCCCCTGCAAAGCCGACTCGGAATGGAGATGGCGGGCGAGTCAGGTTCTTCCATCAAAGGGATGAAGCTGTCGAGGCTCCTCGACGGAGTTGCCCTTGGCGCCTCCCGGCAGGGGACTCTTGTCGAGTAATGGGCCATGGGTAGCAAACCCGAGCCCTGAACCTTTCAAAACATCAGGCGACTGCGCCCCTCAAGACCCCAAGGCAAGAAGCGCCTTGAGGAGATCGACAGCAGGTGCCGACTACCCCTGGTCGAGTCCCAAAGGCGGCCTCAAGACAAGCCGACTTTAAGGCCAGCGACCTAGGACAAGCCGACTCCAAGCCGGCGACCTCCAGTGAGGCGGATCTGGGAGGCAGCCCGCGACTAACCACCTCCTGTTTTGGCGACTCTGGCGGGAAGGGAAAAGGCCGCCTGCGGCCTATCCCTGCCCATAAAGGGCAGGTAAGGCTCTGAGCGCCGTGTCGGAGATCTCCGTCCGGCGCCCTTGTTGCCCACGCCAGCCTGACATCGGCGCCGTGGGCAGATTCTGTACCCGCGATGGCTGTCTGTCTGACCGAAGGCGGCGGGACCAGCAGCCGGCGGGAGTACCCGAAACGGCAGAGCGCCCCAAAGGCGGACCCGATGGAGTCGGCCTCCGGAGTCGTCCGGCCCCTCCGCGGGATCCAGCGCCATTAACGAACGAGACAAGGAATAGCAGGTGATCGATGCGCCGTGGCGGCATTTGTTGCCATGACCATGAAACCAGCTCGGCGTCATTAGAACCAGCTACGATAATCTGCAGCCGGCAAGACCCTTGCGGCGGACAAGACTATTGGCCCCATGCGGACCGTCGGCAGGGCCCACTAGTCAGCAGCCCCAGCGAAGTCGGCGGAGAAAAGCCAGCGACTTAGAAGCCAGCAGCTTAGGCCCGCACCCGGCGGATTACCGTTGTACCCCGGGCAGGCCTATAAAACCCCGGGGCACCCATGCAAAGGTTGGAAGCTAGTAGTTTTAGACACACATAGAGGAGAGAAAAGCAAGCCGTGCCCTTCTCCTTCCTCACCCCGAACAGCTCAAGGAGCATCTTGTACTCACTTTGCCTTAGTGATCATGCGGAGACCCTTGAGCAGTGATGGGGTGTTATCTCCTCGGAGAGCCACGAAGGCTGGGTAAGATTAGCGGCGTGCATGTCTTCGCCTCATCCCGTTTCGAGCACCGGCGACGTTCTACTCGCCCCCTCCATGATAAGCCATCCTTTGGCATATGTCGCACCCAACCCCGACACCCATGTATGGCCCATGACGTCTTTCGGCCCATATGAGGCCCTTAGTAACCCTCGACCCCTTAACGGCCCATGGTAAAACTGGCCCTTAATGAACAGTGTATCACTTTATACCCATTAACGGCCCATTATTTTGTTGTGCCGTTTCCATCCCATGATATCTTTCGGCCTTCTCAGGGCCCATTTATTCTTGGGCTCATTTCAGCATTCGATTACCGACCCGTTCTTGTCATTTTACGCTTGTGGGCCAAATTCAGCCCGTGGTTACAGCCGGCCCGTTTGCGGCCCATTAATACGTTGGGTCGTTTCCATGTCGAAAAAAACCCGTTGGGCTGTTTTCATAGAGTTATCAAATATGGCCAATAAACGGCCCGTTATTGTCCACGAATAGTATGACCCATGATTGGCGAAATGATGATCGCCCGTAGAAGGCCCATGGATCCTCGTCCGTAAAAGTCCCATGGATAAATGCGGCTGTAGAAGGCCCATGGATCCTCGGCCCATTATAGAAGCAAATGGATCCTCGACCGTAGAAGGCCCATGGATCACTCTGACCCTTGAGGCCCATGGTTCTGATCCATGTGTTGCCATGATTATTTTGGCCTAGTTTCCAAAAATAGGTTATTGTGGCCACTAGAAAAACACAGAAAAAGAACTAATGTGACTACAAGCAAACAACTAAACAAGACAATAAGGAAATAAATAAGCAAGCAATTAACGCTAGCCTATTACTGCTATTACATATTACATCCTTTGGGCATCAAAGTTACGCCACCGGTGCAAATATAGGAACAAAGCTGCATATTACATACCTTGGCGTCTAAATTGGCCACGGTGCAAATAAGCGCAACAAAACAAAACATAATGAAACAACTTCATAAGAGCTCAAGAAGCGTGGTATCCACCATCTGGCAATAAGCTTAGCAAGCTTATTAGCTTTATCTGTTTAGGCGCTAAAATCCTCCAACGCTTCTTTGCACGGAAAATATGCATCTGAATGCTCGAGGGACTTCCAGTCCTTCCGCTTCTTGTCGCCCACGGCTGATCGATGTCTTTCAACTTGTAGTTGAGACTCAAGAAACTGAACTGATTCAGGGCGGTGAGTTTGAATAGCTTGTGCAAGAGGTAGTGGCGATGCTCAACACTAAACCAAGACAGGACTTTGGGGTTGTCTCACTTGTCTTTGAGATAGTCTTCCTTAGTTGTTTTATCATCTTTGTTGGAGACCAACAAGGATGTGTCACTATCTGAACCTTATACGCATTACATCCTTTACCATTGCTTAATAAGGCACTCTTCCCCAATATTACATCGACATTCTAAAAGAAGAAACAAGCAGACACATAAAACTTTAGCATGTACTAGTATATGAAACTCATTTCGGTGAACCAGTTCATTAGTAAGGTGGACATGATTAAACTACCAAGTCTTCTATTGCCAAGTACTAGTACATAATAAAAGCATCAAACAAACATATGTCTATGTCCTATGGTCACTGCATTGTCTTGCCAAATCAAAATAGAGGCACGGTTCAAATCATATCAGTTCTTTCACTACACGGCACAACAAGATTTCAGATGGGTACCACGCGTCTACATGTACAACAACACTATTGGCTCTATTGTGATGCTAGTAATGTGCGTGATATGAGAAGTCAACTGTATACACAATTGAAATTAAAATCAATAGAGCTATTGATAAGAGCAAGCCTGTTAAAGAAACATGCGTGAACATACCTGTTGTGCCATTGAAGTTTCGATTGGATCCTTCAATTTAAAAATAAGTTTCTATGAGTAAATACAGTGATACAAGAGCAAAGCAGTATGCACAATAGCAATCATAGTTAAAAAGTGGCGTCTAGCGGCTTAAGCGCGCCTAGGCTCTAAGCGTTGGTGAAGCATTACGCATAACTTCACGCAATCTGTGCATAAGCTAGCATAAGCATGTGCTTTGGTCGAGTAAAAGCGAAAGCGGTGGCAAAAGCAATTAATGCCTAGCACTTTTTGAACTATGATAGCAATGGAATCTTAAATTAGAACAGTTGTTCTTGAGGTTTGAGCACTTGTTCTATATGAGCAGTACAGTAAAGCCAAGAATATAGTACTTAAAATAGAAAATGAGCTCATAGACCTTACCACATTCTTGGTTGGGGACGATCAGAACAAAGCGTTCCCGATCATCGTCCGATAAATGTGTCTCGGGGAGCGTAAGGGAATTTGATGAGTTTCTTTGCGGTGAAATACGTTTTCTTGAATAATTCCGTTCTGCCACCAAGCATTCTTGAAGATAGCAGAGGTATTAGCACGGGTTACCTCATCTGAGTTTCCAAATCAGTCCTTCTCTATAGAGAAAAATGGGAAATTTTGTTGTATCATAACCATCATGGAGGTAGGATGTATGGGACAAAGCAAAGTAATTGCCATGAATAACATTACTTACACATAACTCTGGACAAACACTTTACTGGCATTTTCCTTCATCTTGATATAATATTTCCAAGATTGGAAGATATGCACATACGATTTAACAACATCAAATCGATAGATGCTAAACTACGACTAGCTAGTTGTGCTTCCTCCACGAAACAGGCGTACTAACGGGTGGAGTTGGGGTTCGCCGTGGTAATCTTGGCCCTTTGGGCCTTGGAGCTGCCTTACTAACTGCTCTTGTTTGGGAGTTCTGTGGTGGAGATGGTGTTGTGTCAACAGGAACTGGGTTACTATCTGCTGGGGTTGGGGTTAGATTGGGTGAAGCTGGTTCTCATCCATCACAGTGAGGGGTACAATCTGCGAGTTTGGGTTATGTGTGGTAGGCTGGTTCTGCGTGCATGTACAACCGGGTGCTATCTCCACCAAGAGGTAGCATTGTTATATTGAAGACCGTGTTTTTAGTCCGCTAGATGTTGGCATCACCCGCTCCAATTCAAATGGCTGATAAACAGGAAACATAGTTGAATGTACAGACATTGTATGAGAGACAGATGCAATAGATAGTGTGGAAAAAAGAGGGCATGAAATAGTTGACATGTATATTATTTAACTAAAATGGATAGCATGACATAATTTCACATATATGATGTCTATCTAAACTGCATAGCATAGCATAATACAATTAAAAGATATGATGAACTAACCAGGATCGCATGACATAATTCACCTACATGTTATCTAAGTAATCAGGGTCGCATCATTTAATTCACATATGTGATTTATATGCTAAACAGAGGGCATTAGATATGATGTCTAAACTAAGAACATGGTGTGAATATTGTGTATATGATGTCTAATCTATGCAATGCAAGACACCATATGCATGATATGAGCAGTATAACTGTGCCAAGTTAGAGCATACACCTCGGTGGGGGAATAGGACTGGTCATCTGTCTCTGAATCCATCTCTGAGGAGCTATCGGGACCCAACAAGAGATATGCTTCGACAGGTAGCATATGTCATCCGCTGAAGGCCTTGTTTTACTCAGATTTTCAATCTCCCACCCAAATGGCTGATTCATAGGAAGAGTAGTTTAATGTACAAACATTGTCGACAAATGGAAATGTAATGAAGAAAAGGATGGGCAAGATATCATTCAAATATATGATGCCTGGTTAAACAAGATGGCATTGCACATTTCACGTATATTATGGCTGGCTAAAAGACACGAGACTGCACAATTCCCATATATGATATAGAAACCAAACATGTGGCATTACTGAATGTCGGTGTTAGGAGCAGGGGTCCCAGGACTTGCACACTGCGGCCTGCTTGGCGTGGCTCAAAGGAGGCCAGGACAGCCCATCTTCATCAACACAAGCTCAAGACCCTGCAAGGCCAAGCCTCATGAGGCGGGGCGACAGGAGCTTCCTCGAGCCCGGCCTCGTCGGGCTGGCTCATGAGGAGGCGGAGAGTTCAAGGTAGGGTACCTCGCGAGGTGCAGTGGCATAGCCACTTGGCGACCAAGAGGCGCCCGATCGGCGCGCCAGCCCGCATGGCGTCCTCCTTTCCTCTTTGGTGCAAAGGGAGCAAGCGCGGCCGAGAGCATCAAGCAAAGGCATCCGTTCGATTGCAACAAGACCAAGACCAGCCCCAAGCGGCTGGAAGGAGTCATCGTGGAGCCCAAGCGGCGTCATCACGAGCCTTTGGCGGCCGAGGACCAACTTTAGTCAGGATAAGTGTACCCGCTGTTCCCCTTCAAAATGGCCAATTGTTGGCGCCCTTCCTGCTCAATATTTGGGAAGAGGCCCAGGGCCTTCATCTATATAAGTAGAGCTAGCCACCATAGTAGGGGGGACGAGAGATCGGGACGGATGGGATAGGAAGGATCCGGCAATTGGAATCCAGAGAGAGAGATAGAGACCCGATCCTCAAGCTAGGGCGACGGGACACCACTTAGCAGTTCATCACACCCACCAAGAAGAGACCCTCGCGAGGCTGTTCTTCCCTGTACTGTTCTTCATCAGCCCAAGAGGCAATCCACCACACCACAAACTAGAGTAGGGTATTACACCACAACGGTGGCCCGAACTAGTATAAATCTTGCGTCTCTTGTGCCGTTCTATTTAGTAGTTTAGGTCCTGCGATTCAGCCGAGTGCGAAGAGCGGTGGAGGTTGGATATCCGCGCGCAGATGTTGAACCTCAAGGTGCGGAACCGAAATCCGACATTT